>CM037856.1:6093779-6120289 GCA_021234595.1 Delia radicum
TTAGTGTGTATTTATGTATTTGTGGTGTATTTATGTATTTGTGGAGTAGTTATGTATTTGTGGTGTATTGTATGTATTTGTGTGTATTTATGTATTTGTGGTGTCTTTATGTATTTGTGGTGTATTTATGTATTTGTGGTGTATTAATGTATCTGTGGTGTATTTGTGGTGTATGTATGTATTTGTGGTGTATTATGTATTTGTCGAGTATTTATGTATTTGTGGTGTACTTTATGTATTTGTGGTGTATTTATGAATTGGTGGTGTTTTTATGTTTTTGTGGTCTATTTATGTTTTTTTGGTGCATTATTTGTGGTGTATTTATGTATTTTGGTGTATTTATGTATTTGTGGTGTATTTATGTATTTAGATTTAGATTTATTTGTTTCATTATTATTTCATTTCATTTCATTTATTTTATTTATTCATAATCTAAAAGCCAGTGGCGGCCAAAACGATTACATAGTAGTCTATGAGTAAGATTTATGTATCTGTAATAACTTAAACTAAAAAAAAAGATATACAAAGTTTAATAATTAAACCTAAATAAACAACCCAAACCCTAGTAGCACGAATTTGTAAGACACCGATCATAAAAACAATATTTAATTCTATAGCCAGCTTTTATAAGACTTAATCACATTAAGAAGCTAATATTTTCAATAAATAGCATAAATAAATAGCAATAGCATTTCACTCATGATATATAAATTTTGTAAGAAATAATAATGTAATTTTGTAAAAGAATTTAAGTTGAATTTAAAAGTATAAACAATACTAATAAAGAATTTAATAATAATAAATAAAAAATATATTAAATACAACTGGCCACAATGTTCCTAAACGTTCCCACACTCACTGCAAAGTTTCTATCCCTATAAGAAATCACAGAATCCCATAGTCGATATACCTTGGACACAAACGAGTTCTGCATATATAGCGTAATAATTCTCGGACATACTAATTAAATGCCCTAGTAGACGGCCCAAAACTAAAGCGGTTTACCAAATACTCAGGCATGAAATATTTTATAATTTTGAAAAAGAATATCAATAAACGCATGTTAACATAATCTGTAAAACTCATACCTAAGAAATCAAAGACACACTCGGTAACATGAGACCTTAACCGCAAGCCATACGCAAACCTTATTATACGGTTAAAACATTTTATTACCTTTTCAAATTTTGTGCCACTACAACCCGTGTAAATTTCCAATCCATATAATATAATCGGCATAAGTAATGTTTTCGCTATAAATTTTCTTGTTTTCAGTGGAAAGTAAAAACCAACACTATTTATACGCTTAAGGGAAAACATATTCTTGAAATAAGCATGTTTATATGGAATTCAAACGATAATTTATCATCCAAATATATTCCTAAGGTCTTGTAATGCGAAATATATTCAATAACGACATTGTTTAGTTTAAGTGTACACATATCCAAAGGAATGTTACCGAACCGCATAGCAAATGTTTTCAATGGATTTAGAACCATTTTATTCTCCAATGACCATTGCAATATTTTCTGAAGATCCAAGTTAATATAATTAACAAAGTCCATAACCAATACATCTCTTTCCATGCATGCCAGCAGTTGTATATCATCTGCATATATATGCGCCTTACAAAAAGAGAGTACGTTTGTGATATCGTTAATATAAATTGAGAAAAGTAACGGCCCCAATATGGAGCCCTGAGGCACCCCTCGGTCTACAGCTATTTTATGTGAAACGCTATTATCCAGTTGCACAAATTGCTCTCGATTATGCAAAAATGAAAACATAAGTTTACAAGCAGAAGTCTCGAATTTGAATTGGTGATACAGTTTTCGCAGAAGATTCTCATGACAAATAGAATTAAAAGCTTTTCTAAAATCAAGGAAAACTGTTATCGCACTAAGCCCTTTATCAAGGTATCCCCTAATGGATTCTACCACATTCAGTACTAGCGTAGATGTGCTGTGATGAGCTCTGAAACCAGATTGACAAGAAGATATAAGTCCTTCCTGATTTAAATGCACTAGTATACGATCATGAAAAATTATCTCTAAAATTTTGACAAAAACTGGTAAAATACTAATCGGTCTGAAATCGGAAGAAGTAGTAGGATGCTTTACCTTTGGCAAAGGTATAACTCTTGCTAATTTCCAATGTTCTGGAAACTTAGAAACCATCAAAACTGTGTTATATACGTGGGTTAAATGACGCAAAATATATGGAAAAATTAAACGTAAAAACCGAATCGATATTCCGTCATGCCCTACAGCTCGTGACTTTATTCTGCCTAAGGCTAAAATTACCTCATCCTCCCTTATTCTATGAAATGAAAATGTTCCTTGCGAACCCAATTCATCAATAAAGCCGGGATTGATTGCACAATCTGGTTCAAGAATAAAACTTTCATTTAAAGAATCGAGATCAATATCCAACCGAACCCTATCATTTCCAATTATTCCAGTATTTCTTAACTTGTCCCAAATAGTCCCAGAACGACATTCCCTAAAAATTCTGTCGCACATTCTTCTTCTTATTTTCCTCATAACATTCTTCAGTTTATTCCGATATTTACAAAAAGTAGACCACCTGGTGCTAACTGGTGACTCCATATAGGCCCTATACGCCATATCTCTCAACTCTCTAGCCTTCTTAACCTCCGGGTGATCCACCCATTTAGTAATTTTAGTCTTCTTACAACTCCTTAAGGGAACATAATTATCAAAAAGATTATAAATCAAATTATTAAAATAATAAAGCTGTTCATCCGGATTGGCTGTACAATAAATCGGACCAAAATCTAGAGTTATAAGCTCATCTAGACATTTTTGCAAATCCATATTATCATAATCCCTATAAAACACTGGTACATTCTGATTACACGTAGATACTTTTAACGATATATAAATCACAGAATGATGAGAATTTAGAGCCGGGAATAGAAATTGTCCCTTACGTTTAACGGACCCAATATCTGATACAACAAAATAATCCAGAAGAGTTGTTGTGTTCCTGGATATGTCATAATGTGTAGGCACATTATTATGTATTAAAGTTAAATCGAAGTTTGTCCAAAAATTTCTTGCAACATCCCCCTGTTTAAAAAGATCCACATTAAAATCCCCCATAAACACAATGTTATTATATATAGCAGATAAATCAGCCACAATCTCCTCACAAAGCGTAAGATTGCCATATGGTAAATATAAAACTCCCACAAGAAACTTAAGTGAAGTACTGATTTCAACTTCTACAAATATACCTTCCACAATTCCCTCATTACGCTCTTTATGGACTAATTTTGATTTATATGTATTCTTAACAAAAAGACACACTCCACCTCCTGTTCTAAAAACTCTATCGTTACGGTATAATTGATATCCATCCATTGCTATTGCCCTATCCGGAACACCTTCTTGTAGCCACGTTTCGCTTACACCTATCACATCTAAATGTGAATCACTAAAAACAAATCTTATTTCATCCATCTTTGCCGGATTTTTCTTGGGAATAATGCTCTGTGCATTAAAATGAGCCATATTAAAATCTGAAACACTAAGATTTGATGTTAAAATTGATCCGTCACTGGCTATAGGACCAAGATTATTATTTATAGAACCCATGATCAACTAACGTGTCTATACATATTCGTGCAAAAACTAAAGTAAGGGTTAAAACTAAATATTGTATTAGCGAATTAAAAATAACATAACAAAATATCTCAACACTGCTCATATTTAAATATGCATTACTTCATACGATCCACAATACATATTGTATTAAAATAAAAATTTTACTTGATTTACATTAAAATTTATGCAATAACAAAAAAATTATTATATTCGGTTTCTTTCGAACAAATATTCTTATTTAATATTACTGAAAGAGATTATTATAAATTTGTAATGAACAAAAAAAAAAAAAAAAAAAAAAGAGAAATAAATACATTTTAATACATTAACGAGTTAAACAAACGATCGCGAAATAAAATTTAAAAAAATAAATAAATTTATATTAAGTAATAAGTAATCATCTCTTTACTTTATTAGTTTCTTTAAAAAAAATAAAAATAAAGTATATATATAAATAAACAACAAAGTCAAATAAATGTACTCTTAAATTATATAGTGAAGCCTAAGTATAACAAACATAAGAATGGAACAATTACTGATTTTTTAGAAACAACACTTTTATATTTTTGGAATTTTCTTTATATTTTATACAATAGAAATGTTTAATCTGGATGAAAAAAAAGAAAAATTACTTTGATAAACGAAATATAATAAAATGTTTGTTTGTTTTAGTTGCTCTGTATTAACAAAAATATTAAACGTTTATACCATAGATTTAGCAACTAAAAATTAGTAGAAAAAAAAAAAAAAAAAAAAAAGAAAAAAGTCTCAAATGTGTAAATAAAGATAAGAAAAGAGGTTTACCAAAACCGAATTTGTACTAAAAATGAGTAACAATCTGTAAAACGAGATACAACACGACTGACTAATTTTTCTACTAAGCTTTTTATTTATTTCTTTTATTTAAGTGTATAAGTGTATAATTGTAAAATTTTGTTTTAACCAAGCTTCACCGTATTAATATAAGCACAGAGAAAAAAATATTTAATATTTAAAAAAATTGATTTATACTACTTACACTATGCTCCATACTGAAGGCCTCTGAGTTAACCATTTTAACTCAAGAATTTGTATTTGTTTTATATACAATTCACGACATATTCTTATGCTTTAACTCTTCAGTATGAAACCCAGCATAACAAGCACTATATTCATTTTACTACTTCCCACTAAAATTATTTTCCTTACTTTGTGTTTTCTTGTCCTTTTCATTAAATGTATATACGTTATATTTTTTTTTCTTTTTTTTCCCGTTCAATAACTATTTTTAATCTGTTTCTTTTCAAGCCGTTCCTCATCAAGACTATATGTTGCTATCATATAATTCAAATTTCTTTTTAATATTTAATTAATTATTTTTCTTCAGCGTTGTTATTTGAATAGCATATGACAAAAACACACAATCCCTACGTAGCCCAACTAAAGATTTAGCTAAATATTATAATATTTTATTATGAAAAAAAAGAGATATAAAACAATTAACTACATTTATTCTACAGGATTAACATTTTGCGGTTGTGTATTAATTAGTTTTGCAGCCTTGTTATAAAACAAGAACAACTCCTCTGCAGACAAAGTTTTTTCCACATCATTCTTAAATGTTAGTTTGGCTTTAGGAAGATCCAAGTTAAGCACACGAAACATTTTAATTTTTCCATTACGCAGTAACTGACGACAAATATAATGTACTTTTGACGCAACAGGTGTCAAATTATGATTTAAAAACACTCTTGATTCCAACCCATCAGCTTTATCATAAATTTCGCACAGCCTTAGGTCCTTTTTTTCATAGTAATGTTTCATAAGAGAATCTTTTATTAAGGCTGTATTAAATTTAACCAAAACGGATTTTCTGTTGATAAAATTGCACATGCTTATATCTGCCATTGTTATATTTATTCCATAGCGTTCTCCAGTTTTTAATACTAAGACATAAAGTTCATCTGATGTTAGGGTAGTTGGCACACCACTTATAATAACATCTAATCTATTAATTTGTCGCCGAAGCACATTATTTTCTTTTGTCAAGTTGTGCAGTTTAGTATTAGTAGATTCTTCTAAGCGATCAACTTTATCTATGCAGCCAGCGATCTTGCTATTTAATTCCTCTATATGCAGCGACACTTCTTCTGAAATTTTGGCTGGTAATTGATCCAATCGCATCTCCTCCAGCGATATGGATGAAGTTTTAGGTTGTTGTTTAGCAGTTTGCTGTTTAGCGGGCATTTTTATTTATTTATTAAAAAAAAAAATAAAAAATATAATTGTGTCGTTTACAAAAATTTAAATTTTCTAACTTTAAACTTGTTCGGCTGTTATCAGAGTTATTATTTATTCTTTTCAAAGAGTACAAAATATATTAACTGTTCTTTTCGTTTTGTAAATAATATTTATGTATTATTTAATTCGTGATTAATATTTATTTTCTTCAATTGTTTTACACTCAAATAACTGTTACTGTTAATTTAAGCATTTATCATTGTTTTTTTTTTTTTTTACTTTTTTTCCACTTCTCTCTCAACAAGCAGCAGTAGAATTAAGAAATAGAGATAAATGAAAAATGTTAATTTCTTCGTTTTGTAGAGAAATATTTTTCTTTTTATTTTGTGTTTATAAAATCAAAATCACCGTTTTATATTAAATTTCTATTGTATCAGTATATTAAAACACGTTTTACATTTAAATAATAATTTTTGGTAGAATGTTATACTTTAATACAAAAATTTGCGGACCGCGATGAAAACACGTCTTACTCGCTCAACATTTCAATTCTATTTATGTATTTGTAGTGTATTTATGTATTTGTGGTGTATTTATGTATTTGTCGAGTATTTATGTATTTGTCGAGAATTTATGTATTTGTGGTGTATTTATGTATTTGTGGTGTATTTATGTATGTGTGGTGTATTAATGTATCTGTGGTGTATTTGTGGTGTATGTATGTATTTGCGGTGTATTTATGTATTTGTGGTGTATGTATGTATTTGTGGTGTATTTATGTATTTGTCGAGTATTTATGTATTTGTGGTGTATTAATGTATTTGTGGTGTATTTATGTATTGGTGGTGTATTTATGTATTTGTGGTGTATTTATGTATTTGTGGTGTATTTATGTATTTGTGGTGTATTTATGAATTGGTGGTGGTTTTATGTATTTGTGGTATATTTATGTATTTGCGGTGTATTTATGTATTTGTGGCGTATTTAAGTATTTGTGGTTTATTTATGTATTTGTGGTGTATTCATGGATTTGTGGTGTATTTATGTATTTGTGGTGTATTTATGTATTTGTGGTGCATTTATGTATCTGTGGTGTATTTATGTATCTGTGGTGTATTTATGTATTTGTGGTGTATTTATGTATTTGTGGTGTATTTATTTATGTGTGGTGTATTTATGTATTTGTGGTGTATCTCTGCATTTGTGGTGTTTTTATGTTTTTGTGGTATATTTATGTTTTTTTGGTGCATTATTTGTGGTGTATTTTTGGTGTATTTATGTATTTGTGGTGTATTTATGTATTTAGATTTAGATTTAGATTTATTTTGTTTCATTATTAGAACATTAAGAATAAAATTCTATTTACGTATTTGTAGTGTATTTATGTATTTGTGGTGTATTTATGTATTTGTCGAGTATTTATGTATTTGTCGAGAATTTATGTATTTGTGGTGTATTTATGTATTTGTGGTGTATTTATGTATGTGTGGTGTATTTATGTATTTGTGGTGTATCTATGCATTTGTGGTGTTTTTATGTTTTTGTGGTATATTTATGTTTTTTTGGTGCATTATTTGTGGTGTATTTATGTATTTTTGGTGTATTTATGTATTTGTGGTGTATTTATGTATTTAGATTTAGATTTATTTTGTTTCATTAGTAGAACATTAAGAATAAAATTCTATTTATGTATTTGTAGTGTATTTATGTATTTGTGGTGTATTTATGTATTTGTCGAGTATTTATGTATTTGTGGTGTATTTATGTATTTGTGGTGTATTTATGGTATATTTATGTATTTGTGGTGTATTTATGTATTTGTGGTGTATTTATGTATGTGTGGTGTATTTATGTATTTGTGGTGTATCTATGCATTTTAGGTGTATTTATGTTTTTGTGGTATATTTATGTATTTGTGGTGCATTATTTGTGGTGTATTTATGTATTTGTGGTGTATTTATGTATTTGTGTTGTATTTATGTATTTGTAGTGTATTTATGTATTTGTGGTGTATTTATATATTTTTGGTGTATCTATGTATTTGTGGTGCATTTATGTATTTGTGGTGTATTTATGTATTTGTGGTGTATTTGTAGTGTATTTATGTATTTGTGGTGTATTTTATGGTGAAAATACCAATGACTAATAACAATAATATTTTAAAGTAAATAATAACAATAATATTACAGTCAATGACTGACCTACTTTTGGTTCAATTACTTAATGCCAATGAACGATACATTTTAGGTGTCGGGTCACATTACATATTTTGCTGTCTGGTCATTATGTATTTTCGCTTACCCTCAAATTCTTTTAGTTTAAGCATTACCTTAAATATATTGATAAATAGATATAACATTATTATTAATAAAGAGTTCGTGAAGAACTAAACTACAAACTAACGGTTTAATTATTTAAACGTTCGGCCGTGAACGCCGAACATAACATGGCGACCGTGACAGGACACAATAATAACATTGGTGTATGTTTAAAAAAAAAATATAAAACATAAAATTAATATGTAAACTATAAAACAAACTTTTTATCAAAATTAATTCAAACAGTTTTGAAAAAAAAAACCCCTAAATAACTAATCTATAATAAAGTAGAGTTGTGACATATACAAAACAAAACAAAAAAAATACATGAAAAATTTCTAAATCTTCAGAATATCTAGAAAAACTAGAGAAAAAATAAAATAAACAATTGTTTAAATACACATTTGTTTGAATAAAACATAACTTAAAACAATTCGAAACATTACCAAAATACAGTGAAAAGTGAAAAAAAAAACAAAGAACGTTTTTGAAGTAAAATAAAAACGATTAAATTATATTAAAAAATTAAAAGCAACAAATTTACAACAATCGATGCATATTTGCAAATGATTTTTTGTGAACAAATTTTAAACACGAGTACAGATCTATGTACATAAAATCACACAAACAACCAAGTGACAAAGATATCGTTAAAAGAAGTTAAAAATACAAATCGTAAAATATACAGTCATCATAAACATTATTTTATTAAAACATTTGGAAAAGTGAACATTTTTTTTTTTAAAACAAACAATTTTAATAAAAACAAACATTATTATGACGTGGTGGAAAAAAATACTACAGACAATCCCGTTACTTGTTGCAGGGTATGAAGTGGGCAAATCCACTGAAGATAACAACAAAGAGGTAGTAGAAATGCTACGCGATAATTTGAAAATAAACAGTGAAGAATCTAAAACAACAACAAAAAACGAAAATAATTACATCGAAACATTGACAATAATAGCAGCGATCAGCATAGCCGTTATATATGTAATGAAGATGATCCTTAAAGCCATAAAAGGGAACAGAAACGCAGCCGCACCCCAACAACAGATATAAATTAAAGCCGTAAATAAGAAAACTAACACAGCCGCACGACAACAGCAGGAGCAAATTAACAGATAAGAAAAAAATGTAAGCTAAGAAATTAAGAATTATATTTTATATAAATATTTTGAATTTATTAGATTATCGAAATTTTGAAAAATTTTATATATATAATAATTTTTTTAAAAATTGTGAATCAAATGTTTAAAGAGTTTAAATTAAATGTTCGGCCATGAACGCCGAACTTAACATAACATACAATAAATGAAGAACAATCACAATATATAATCATGATTACATAGTTTTATTATAAATGATGCAATGGGAAAATATTTTGGAAAGCTTAGAGCCATTGAGAATTAAATTTAGACAATCTTATAAGTGCATAAATCAAAATAGATCGATAAAGCCGGAAACATTGAGTAAACATATTCAGATTTTAATAGAAACCTTTAATACTATTAGGGCAACATTACACAGACAATACGACAGGTACTCCACACCTCACAAGGAGGAGGCCAATGGGATTTTTCACGGATTTAGAGACCAATTGATAAAAGTTTTCCATAAACATAACGTTAACATAAAGGTCCCACTGACATTAAGCTGTGAGATAGATATTAAAGTCACAGAGACAGACGAAAGTGAGACGGAGGAAAGCGAGACTGACAAAATCACAAAGACAGCTGGAAATAGTAAGAAGACAAAAGGGGGAATAGAAACGACAAACATGCCACGAACGGAAGATGATGTCATGGATAAGGCCACAAAAATTGTGCCAGTTTTTGATGGTAGCGTGAACGAACTACAAAGTTTCCTTGACGCATTGACATTGATGGATAGGATAAAGGAAACACATGAAATGGTGGCAATAGATGTAATAAAGACAAAATTGAAGGGACATGCAAGGAATATTATTACAAACGAAAACACCATTCAAGCAATTAAGGATAAACTACAGTCATCTGTTCAAGGGGAGTCGTCGGAATTACTATGTTCAAAACTAATGAACATAAAACAACAATCAAAATCGGCAACAACCTATGCAGAGGAGATCCAGGAAATCGCGAAAAAACTAGGTGGAGCCTATATAAGAGAAGGCTACCCACAGAACATTGTTGAAAAATTAATAAGGCAAAATGCAGCCAAGGCCATTTCCAGAAACGCTACAAGTGATGAGGTAAAACTCATCATTAAAACAGGGAATTTCAATACTCTTAATGAAGTCGTTTCTAAGTTCATAGAGGCTAGCACTGAAGCATCAGTTTCAAATTCTTCAGTATTTTATTTTAAGCGTCGTGGTTCTGGTAATCAGAACTACAGAAACAGTGGATTTAATAACCGTGGACGTGGACGAGAAGGGCGTCGAAACAATAATTCTAGAAATTATAATAACAACCGCTACAACGGGCAACGCCGAGGTCAACACGACAATAATGGAAATCAACCAAACCATCAACGAAACAGAGGACGGATAAGATTGGCACATGAGATCTCGGAAAACGAGACTTCCCCCCAAGACGCGGGGGGTTATACTCGAAATTAAGTGAACACAGGGCACATATTGGATCAGTGAGGAAAATATTCCACTTAAATCTCCATTTTAGTAGTTTTATTGAGATTCAAGTATCCCCTCATAATGATTTAAATACGTTCCTTGTAGATACCGGAGCGGACATTTCTCTAACTAAAATCGGTGCCCTCAACTCATTAAAAATCAATACGAAAAACATCATACAAATTTCTGGAATCGGAGAGGGAAATATTGAATCCCTCGGAACAGTTGAAATTGATTTAAAGAGGAAAATTTTCCTCATCCCCCACTAATTTCATGTAGTTTCCGATGAGTTCCCAATACCATTTCAGGGTATATTGGGTCTGGATTTCTTGAAAACATATAATGCAACTATTCAATACGGACAAGAAGCAAACTCGAATTTACTCTCTTTGAGACCTTACAATTTAAATTATCCCATAAATATTCCAATACTTGAAAACATGGGCGATGGTACAATAACATTACCAGCTCGAGCTGAAGTTTTCAGGGCTATTGCAATCGAAAATGAAGATTCTGATTTGGTCGTTCCAAGTCAAACAATAGAAGATGGAGTATTTGTAGCTGGATGCATAGTATCTAAAGATTTTCCATATGTAAGAGTAGTGAACACGAATTCTGAAAATAGGTTTTTGAATGAAATGCCATCAAAATATGAGAAACTGTCTGACTACGAAATTCTGAATACATCCGGTGTTGATAATGAAAGAAACCAAATAATTTTGAAAAAGTTGACAGGAAAATTCCCTGAAATTGTTAAGCTTGAATTGATTCAATTATGTTCAAAATATATAGATATCTTCGCTTTAGAAAGTGACAAGATAAGTACGAATAATTTTTATACACAAAATTTGAGAGTTTCAGATCACAATCCCGTATACATTAAAAACAATCGCACGCCACACTCGCAAAAGGATGAAATAACAAGGCAAGTAGACAAACTAAGGCAGGATGGAATAGTGGAACCATCAGCATCCAATTATAATAGTCCTATTATGCTAGTACCAAATAACCCTGAGAGAAGATGGCGTCTAGTAGTTGATTACCGACAAATAAATAAAAAGTTGATAGCGGACAAATTTCCATTGCCCAGAATTGAAGACATTTTAGACCAACTGGGAAGAGTTAAATTTTTCTGCTGCTTGGATTTGACCTCCGGATTTCATCAAGTCGGATTGAATGAGAAATCAAGGGACATTACTTCCTTTTCAACGGAAAATGGTTCATATCGGTTCACACGTTTACCATATGGCTTGAAAGTAGCTCCGAATTCGTTTTCAAAGAATGATGAACCTAGCTTTTTCAGGTTTAGCACCTTCCAAAGCTTTTATATATATGGATGATGTTATTGTCACAGGTTGTTCAGTAAAGCACATGCTTAAAAATTTGGAAAGTGTTTTCCAAAGATGCAGGGATTGTAATTTAAAATTACATCCAGAAAAATGTAGTTTTTTCAGATCCGAAGTTACATATTTGGGTCATAAATGCACTGATAAGGGTATTTTACCAGACAATGGTAAATACGAATCAATTAGAAACTACCCAAAACCTACAAATGGCGATGAAGTTCGTAGATTTGTAGCCTTCTGTAATTATTACAGACGCTTCATACCACATTTTGCATTCTATTCGGTCCATTTAACTAAACTAACCAGAAAGAAGGAACCTTTTGTATGGTCTGCTGACTGTGAACAAGCCTTTCAGCACCTCAAGACAGCACTATTGTCACCACAAATTCTTCAATACCCAGATTTTGACAAAACCTTTTGCATAACAACTGATGCAAGCAAAATCGCTTGTGGCGCAATATTATCTCAAGAGAAAGATGGTATGCAACTTCCAATAGCATATGCGTCACGTGCATTCACAAAAGATGAATCGAACAAAGCACCAATAGAACAAGAATTGATAGCAATCCAATGGGCTGTCAATCATTTTAGACCCTATGTGTATGGGAAACAATTTTTAGTACGTAGCGATCACAAACCACTTACATATTTGTATTCTTTAAAAAACCCTTCCAGCAGATTAACGAGAATTCGTTTAGAACTAGAAGAGTATGATTTTGTTATAGAACACATTAGAGGAAAAGATAATTCAGGAGCGGACGCGCTGTCTCGAATTGCCTTTAATGATATTAGATCAATACCTTCTATCAATAATATTTTCAAGGTAACTACACGCGCACAATCAAGGGATAAGACAAATGATGAAATTAATAAGGATTATAATAGAGTAGCTACTGAAAAGCCTAAAGTTTTCGAAACTATTGGCTTCGATTGCGTAAAAAAGTGGGTCAAACTTAAGGTGGATACTAACGAAAACACCCCCACAATTCATTTTAAACGAGGAAAAAAAGTGCTAGCACCAAGGATTAATATAAGAAACACTTTTGCTAATGGAAATATCGATTTAGATCAATTTTTTCCAATTCTTGAAAAAGAAGCAATAAGTAGAAATCTAGATAAAATACAAATTAATTTAAATGATGATATATTTAACCTCGTATCAATTGAAAAATTTAAACGAAAAGCTAATCAACATATAAGGAAATTACAAATAGCGCTCACACCCAAAATATGCATAATAACTAACAAGGACGAACAAAAATATTTATTACAAAAATTCCACGATAACCCTCTTTTTGGAGGACACCCTGGAACAACTAGGCTACTTAGGAAGCTTAGACAATTTTATTATTGGAAAAATATCACTAAGGATGTGAACCAATATGTAAAGAAATGTGTTCAGTGTCAAACCAATAAGATCACAAAGCACATAAAAACAAATATGATTATCACCCCAACACCACAAAAATCCTTTCAAACCGTAATAATAGATACGGTAGGACCCCTTCCCATAACAGAAAAGGGAAATCAATACATTGTAACTATTATATGCGATCTTACAAAATATCTAGTGGCAATACCAATAATTGACAAGAGTGCCAAAACGATAGCTAAAGCACTAGTGGAACACTTCATATTAATTTATGGACCCATGAATAAAATACTCATGGGTACTGAGTATAACAATCAAGTTCTTGTGGAACTTCTTACACTTTTGAAAATAGATAAAGCTACATCAGCACCTTACCACCATCAAACGGTAGGAACAGTTGAAAGATCACATCGCACATTTAACGAGTACATACGATCATACATTCATACATCCAGAAACGATTGGGATGAATGGTTAAAATATTTTACGTATGCTTTTAACACAACACCCTCAACAGTGCATGGATACTGCCCATTTGAATTAATTTTTCCCAAACGTACCAAATCATAGTCCACCAATACAAACTGATAAAATAGATCCATTATATAATTTCGATGATTATACAAAGGAAGTAAAATTCCGTCTACAAATAGCATTAAATAGGGCACAACACTTGATTGACAAAACGAAAATATACCAGAAGAACATCTATGACAGGAATGTTACCAATACTGACATTAAACCGGGTCAGGAAGTATTCATTAGGGATCACACGTCACACAAACTAGGGCCAGTTTACAAAGGACCATTTAAAGTGATTGACATCGATGATAGAAATAATGTTTTTGTAGAAATAAAAGGGAAAATTCAAAAGATTAATAAAGGGAATATTAAAATTTTTAACAAATAACTTTTATAATTTTATATACATATATCCTACCGGATACATGGCAACTTAATGATAGTATTAATATTTCTAGATAGAATATTAATTTAAATTTTTTTCAATATAGCATTTTAATGATACCATTAGGATTTGTAGATAAAATATTGATTAAATTTTTTTTATTTAGCTTATTGTAATCATGATTAATCAACATATTTTTTTAATAGACATTAAGAAAATATAATACAAATATATATAAAACAGAAAAGATAATAAAAAACACGGCAATATGTTATTACAAATAAAATTTATTGAGAAAAGAAAATATTTTTATCAAAAATTCTAAATATTATACAAAAAAAAAAATTTTTTTTAACAAAAATCAAAAAAAAAAAAGTAGAAATAAATTACTAATATTAAATTTGTAAAGAAAGCTCTCATAGAAATCACTTGATCACTGATTGCTATAAGACCTTTCTCTTTAAAAGGGGAGGTATGGTGAAAATACCAATGACTAATAACAATAATATTTTAAAGTAAATAATAACAATAATATTACAGTCAATGACTGACCTACTTTTGGTTCAATTACTTAATGCCAATGAACGATACATTTTAGGTGTCGGGTCACATTACATATTTTGCTGTCTGGTCATTATGTATTTTCGCTTACCCTCAAATTCTTTTAGTTTAAGCATTACCTTAAATATATTGATAAATAGATATAACATTATTATTAATAAAGAGTTCGTGAAGAACTAAACTACAAACTAACGGTTTAATTATTTAAACCTTCGGCCGTGAACGCCGAACATAACAATTTATATACTTGTGGTGTATTTATGTATTTGTGGTGTATTAAGTATTTGTGGTGTATTTATATATATGTTGTGTATGTATGTATTTTTGGTGTATTTATGTATTTGTGGTGTATTTATGTATTTGTGGTGTCTTTATATATTTGTGGTGTATTAATGTATTTGTGGTGTATTTCTGTATTGGTGGTGTATTTCTGTATTTGTGGTGTATTTATGTATTTGTGGTGTATTTATGTATTGGTGGTGGTTTTATGTATTTGTGGTGTATTTATGTATTTGCGGTGTATTTATGTATTTGTGGCGTATTTAAGTATTTGTGGTTTATTTATGTATTTGTGGTTGTATTTATGGATTTGTGGTGTATTATGTATTTGTGGTGTATTTATGTATTTGTGGTGTATTTATGTATTTTGTGGTGTATTTGTGTATTTGTGATATATTTTTGTATTTGTGGTGTATTTATGTATTTGGGGTGCATTTATGTATTTGTGGTGGATTTTTTGTATTTGTGGTTGTATTTATGTATTTGTGGTGTATTTATGTATTTGTGGTGTATTTATGTATTTGTGGTGTATTTGTGTATTTGTGATATATTTATGTATTTGTGGTGTATTTATGTATTTGTGGTGTATTTATGTATTTGTGGTGTATTTATGTATTTGTGGTGTATTAATGTATCTGTGGTGTATTTGTGGTGTATGTATGTATTGTGGTTGTATTTATGTATTTGTCGAATATTTATGTATTTGTGGTGTATTTATGTATTTGTGGTGTATTTATGTATTTATGGTATATTTACGTATTTGTGGTGCATTTATGTGTTTGTGGTGTATTTATGTATGTGTGGTGTATTTATATATTTGTGGTGTATCTATGCATTTGTGGTGTTGTTATGTTTTTGTGGTATATTAATGTATGTGTGGCATTTGTTTAATATTTAAATTAATATATTTATAATGTGGATTGGGTTACTGACCAAGTTCAATGACTGTTGCATTTAGTTATTAATCCAATAACATTTCTTTATGCAAAAATGCTTACTCATTTTTGCATGTTAAATAATTAGGTTATTTATTTTCTTAAAATAAATTAATTGTAAGCATATTTAGAATAATTTTAAACTATAAATAAGATTGTAAATAAAGTAATAATGACCAGTTAACTTAAAACCGTCTCGTATTATTATTTCCGCACCATTTTGGTGACCCCGAACGTAACAACAGTAAAATTTTAAGTTTCCCCCCACCAGTGGTAAGGAACTAAAAATACTTTCTGTTGAAAAAAAAGAGACATAAAAACCTTCTGTTTTTGTTTGTAAAAAAAAAAAAAAAGTGAAATTTGTTGAAAGTTAAAAAGCGTTAAGTGAAACAAAAAAAATATAACGCAGAAAAAAATATAAAAAAGCGTTAAGTGCAAGAATAACGCAGAAAAAAAAAATTAATAAAAAAAAGCGTTAAGTTTGAAAAAAAAAAAAACGCATTATAAAAAAAAAAAAAAATTTAATATACGCGTCGCGAAGTAAAAAAAAAAAAAAAAACTAACAAGAAACAAAGTGCTACATTATTGAAAAAGGGTAAGTGGTATTTTATGTTTATTTATATATTTATACTGACTATTTGTTTATACTGATTACCAGAGAAGACAGAAGTGCTTTTTTACGTCATTTTTTGAAATTTTATATCGGAAACTCGATATAAGAAAAATATAATAAAAATAGTTTTCAATAAAACTGTACATAGAAACATAGTTGGAAACGTTGCTTTTTGTTTTTGTTAAATTTTCGTCGGAGTTTTTTAGTTTGAAGTGTGATTTTGCTTTTTAGTCTTCTCTGCTGATTACATTTAGGCAACTCGAGCGTTTTTTAATTGATTTTTAGTTTAAAAGTTACGTGATACTACTATTTTTGTGTAATATTTTTACATATAATGGATACGCTTAAAGAGCAAGAGTCCTTGGGTGCGGAGATAGTGTCATGTTACAACTCCCTGTGGGAGTTGACTCAATCCAAGTCCACCAGGGAGGATTTGATAAAGCATGTTACGGAGCTCAAAGCGAGAATAGAGTTACTGGCCTTAAAGTTCGAAGAGAACGATAAGGTACTTCAGCCTATATCGGCAACTTTAACGAAAAACCCGTATTTTAAGACAGATTTCGTTAATAAGGTTCGAAAGTCTGTCAGCGATTTTCACAAGTTGGTTAATCAATTGGGGGAAAGGCTTAAGCAGGAACCGGGTGCAGTAAGTAGAACCGCCCCGAGTCCTCCTGTGGTGCCACCAGGAAGCCTGGGTCATTCGGAAAGGACAACGGGTTTGTTTGATGATAGCAGGCAAGCCCAGGCCAAAAGGGCCTAATTCGACAATTCCAGTACGTTCTGGATAGTTTGGAGTCGAAGTTAAATGGATTTGTGACCGGGCAGATTTCCATAGACGTCATTAGCCTTACCTTACCTTACCTTTCAAGATGCCTCCCATTGAAATTCCCATATTTAATGGACGTTTCACGGAATGGGACACCTTCAAGGAGTTATTCAAGCAGCTGATAATGGATCAGCCCATTCCGAAAACACAGAAGATGTGTATTTTAAAGACGAAGCTTTCGGGTGAGGCAGCTGGAAAGATTTCCAAGCTGCCTTCAACAGATGAGAACTTTAATATAGCCTGGGCTATATTAGACGATCATTACTCGAATAGACGGGGCAACGACGTTAGTTATAATTCTGGGAGTGTAAAGGTCTTCATTGAGACTGTAAACGAGGGTTTACAGGCGCTTGGTGCAATGAAGATCGATGCTGAAGAGATGCATCAAGCATTCTTATGCTTCATTCTTCAGCGGAAGTTAAATGAACAGCTAAGATTGCAATTTGAACAGCATTTGGGGAAGTCAAGAGAGCTGCCAAAATTGGAAAGTTTGTTGGAGTTTCTCAACCAGATGCATTATTCTCTGGAGGCGAGCCAGCAATTCACAAGATGTGAAGAGAGATGGCCAAAGCCACAGGGAAATAAATGGAACTCTCAGGGGCAGGGAAAATTACAATGTCCACTACAATGTTCAGTTGGGCATGTTTTATATAAGTGTTCCAAATTTCGAAGCCTTCCCATCAAGGAAAAGTGGGATAAGGTATTTGAACACAAAGTGTGTTCGCGGTGTTTAAATCCTGGTCATGTTAAGAAAACATGTTCCAGCGAATTTATTTGCAAAATTTGCAAAGGTGATCATCACACGCTTCTGCATAAGGACAAGGCTCTTCCTAAAACTGTTCTGGTAAACGGAGAGGAGGATGACGAGGTCATTCTATCCACAGCAATTGTAGAGGTTAAAACGGGTGATGACGAATGGATAAATTGCCGGGTTCTGTTAGATGGTGGATCGCAGGTGAAGATAATTTCTAAAGAGTTAAGAAATAAGTTGAAACTTAAAGGCTTCAGGATCAAAAGGGAATTTGAGGGTTTGAAGATGAAAAAGTCATCTTCTGAGGAAAAGGTGGGAGTAAATATGAGGTCAAAGGTGACTGATTACGAAACTTTTCTCAATGCGGTGGTAATGGACAAATTTGTGTCGAATGTACCGGGAATGAAAATGATGGCTGGTGAGTTTCCAGAAACCATCAAATTGGCGGATCCTGGGTATAATATTCCAAATGGGGTGGATCTTCTTTTGTCCAATCAGTTTGTATTTGATCTCATATGCGATGGGAAGATACAGGATGCGAGGACAAATACGAAATTGCAAAATACACAATTGGGCTGGGTTGCATACTGCATGACAAAGATAGATGGTTCCAAACCAGAACCAAATATTGTTGCAACCGTATGCGATGCATGTGATAAAACTCTGGAAAAGTTTTGGGAAACGGAGGAAATCCCAAAGATGAATAAGTTGACAAGATTGGAAAAGGATTGTGAAAAACTATTCGATCAGAGTGTAAAATTGCAATTAGATGGAAGATTTCAGGTTGCATTACCCTTCAAGGGTGAGCCAAATTTATTAGGGAACTCTAGTCTGGTGGCTAAGAGAAGATTCTTTGCCCTTGAGAGGAAATTGGAAAGGGATCAAGCGCTAAGGATTCAATATCATACATTTTGATGCAATATTTGGAAATGGGTCACATGGCGATTATGACCGACCGTTCATTGTTAAACAGTGGGTATTATTTACCACATCATTGTGTTTTACGACCGGAAAGTACATCTACCAAATTAAGGGTAGTATTTGATGCATCATGTAAAACAACTTCAAATATCTCATTAAATGATATTCTGCATACAGGTCCACGAATTCAGGAGGATCTGTTTAATATTCTATTACGTTTTAGAAAACATCGTTATGTGTTTTCAGCCGACATTGAGAAAATGTATAGGCAAATCTGGGTTCCAGAGGCTGACAGAAAGTATCAATTGATATTTTGGCGATGGAACCCAAATGAGAGTTTAAAAACGTATGCTCTTAAGACCGTAACATACGGCACAGCATCGGCTCCATATACGGCAGTAAAATGCTTGCAAAAGATTTCTGAGTTGAAAACAAACCAATTTCCATCAGAGTCTGAATCAATTAAAAGTGATTTTTATATGGATGATTTAATGACAGGAGGAGACTGTCTTGAATCAGTGAAATCCCTACGGAGAAATATTAATGATATTATGTTAGAATTTGGAATGCCATTGAGGAAGTGGTGTGCAAATGAAAGGTCATTGATGGAGGACATCGATGAAAATGACATCGAGGGTAATTTGAACATAGATTCGAATCAACCTAATTCTGTTAAAACGTTGGGCGTTATCTGGAATCCGGGATCAGATGAATTCGGGCTTAAATATAAATGGGAACCAGCGGGTAATATCACGAAGAGAACCATTCTAAGTGAAGTTTCCAGATTATTTGACCCACTTGGCTTGATTGGTCCTGCAATAGTGACTGCGAAAATATTACTGCAGGAAATGTGGAAGTTGAAAATAGATTGGGATGTAAAAGTTCCAGAAGAAGTAGCGTCCAAGTGGAAGGTACTTAAAGAGATGCTTTACATATTTGAACGAAGTGAAAATTCCTAGACATATTATTTGTGTCAACCCAGCAAGAATAGAACTACATGGGTTTTGCGATGCGTCTATGAAAGCATACGGTGCAGTTGTATATGTAAGGTCAATCGATGGCTGCGGCAACGTGCTGACTCAATTAGCAGCATCAAAATCAAGAGTGGCTCCGATTAAAGTTATAACGCTGCCAAGGCTAGAGCTTTGTGCAAGTGTTTTATTGGTAGAGTACCTGAGGTCAAGAAAGTTAAGATAGTTGGGTTAGTGATGGATACTAAATCTATTATTAGAAAGATAAACCATAAAAATAATTTTAATTTTTTGAACAATGTGGTGGCTTATGTATTGAAATTTATAGATAAAATTAGGAAAAGAGCTACTGAAAAATCGTTTATAACATATAGAAAAGAAGCTCTAACGCTAATAGTGAAACAGATTCAAAACGATAGTTTTTGTGAGGAAATAAGGAAACTTAGGGCTCATAAAAGTTTAAAACAATCATCTAATTTGTCAAGTTTGTGTCCAATATTAGATGAGAATTTAATTATTAGAGTAGGAGGAAGGTTAGAAAATAGTAACCTGCCATATGATTCTAAACACCCTATTCTTCTTCCCTATCATGATGAATTGGTAAAACTACTTGTACAGTATTTGCATGTTAAACATTTACATGTAGGTCCGCAAGGGTTGTTGGCAATTATAAGGCAACAATTTTGGCCGTTACGTGGGCGGCAGTTAACAAAAAGAATAGTTAACAAATGTTACAGGTGTTTTAGGGTAAAGCCAACAAATATACACCAATTAATGGGAAATTTGCCAGAGGATCGGGTAATAAGAACAAGGCCATTTCTGAATGTGGAAATTGATTTTCTTGGTCCTATAAAAATCCACCACAAAGTAAGAGGCAGAAAGACGGATAAAGCTTATGTATGTGTGTTTGTCTGTTTTACTACTAAAGCTGCTCATTTAGAAGTTGTATCAGACTTAACTTCGGCAGCTTTTATAGGCGCTTTGAAAAGGTTTGTAGCAAGAACCCACCCAGCATTTTTTGAAAATTTTAATCATATTCGAGTCTTTTATGATACTTCTGCGCGACTAAAAAGCTGGATTATGCTCTCATTTTCTGATCATAAATGATACATTTGTCGGTAGAAAATGGTACCCTAGCCGCGACTCTTCTTGATGACTCATTTATGATACTGTTTTTTTGTTAGTTTTGGGTCATTTTATAGTCTTTTTCGAATCGTTTTATGGTCATTTATGAGTCTTCTTCGAATAAGCTACGAGTCTTTTTTGATTCACTTATCATTATGTTAAGGAGTCTTTTTAGAGCCACTTATCAGTCTGTTTGGGAGTCTTTTTTGAGTCCCTTATCAGTCTGTTTCGGAGTCTTTTTCTAGTCATTTGAAAATATACAGTGACTCACAGCTTATTTCGTGTGTTAAACTTTAGAGAACATATTTGTTTATATTTTTAACATTAACTTAAATATTTATTCAAAATGGGCATTTTTTTTAAAGATTTGATTTTTTTTTTAAGTTTTTTCTTGTAAATATAATAAAAAATAATATATCTTTAAAAAAATACCCATTTGGACTTAATATTTAAGTTAATGTTAAAAATATTAACAAATATGTTCTTAACAGTTTAACACACGAAATAAGCTGTGAGTCACTTTTTATTTTCTTAAAAGAAATAAAAGAATAATATTCAATTTAAATTAAGATTTATTTTTAATAAAAAACTAATACATAAAGTAAGTAATTTTTTAAATTAACACAAATATAAGACTACACCTAACATAACACAAAAACTATTGTCATTTCGACAGGAAACAAAAACTTAAAAATAAAATTTGTACATTTTCATTCATTCATTACATCATTGCTTACACTTCAATGAAACTTTTATAACTAGACAAATATCCAACTTGTTGACATTTACTCAAGAATACGCAAAAATTATCCCGTTAATCTTAAGAAAAAAAAAACAACAAACAAGCAGTGTTTAATCATCTCTCTGCTCCAAATACGATAGCAAAACAAACAAAACTAATCACATTTAAAACACCTGCATTATCTATTTGCGATCAAGCAGTTTTCAATCTTCTAGATGAGCAAATTGTGATCTTATATAACGAAAAAAACAATTACATTTCAAACACCTAGAAGATTGATTTGCGAGTGCTATATAATTTGTTGTTGCGTTTTAAAACAAGCACTTTTTACTCATAAGCGCGAAACATTTTCGAGTCCCTTTTTAACCGTGTAAGTGATTAATCAGTTATTGATCACCAAAAGTACTCGAAAAAGACTCGTTTTGGTGATTTATCAAAAAACAATCTTCCAATTGCTAGGCCGGAAGAGGTTGCCCATTGAAGATTTATTCGGATAATGGAACAAACTTTGTAGGTGCAGCAAATAGCCTAAATGAGATTTTTCATTTGTTTGCTAGTGGGCAGCATCAGATGAATTTAAGCGAATTTTGTACTTCACGTAACATCGAATGGTTGAATATTCCAGCCAGATCACCACATGTAGGGGGATTATGGGAGGCATGCGTTAAATCTGTTAAGAAACATTTTTACAAGGTAACTGAGGGAACAATGACGTATGAGGAATTGTACACCTTAATGACACAGATTGAGTCCGTTTTGAATTCTCGTCCGCTTACTCCGTTGTCAGACGATCCAAATGATTTTAAAGTTCTAACGCCAGGAAACCTCCTAATTGGCGAATCGTTTTCGACATTTATTGACTCAACAGGAAATAAATGTTACCAAGGAATGCGAGAGCATTGGAAAGCCGTGCAAACGAATATGGAGGAATTTTGGAGACGATGGTCTTCAGAATATTTGTCCGAATTACAGAAAAGATACAAGTGGAATAGACCATGTGCAAATATAAAACCTGGTACTCTTGTCCTCCTAAAGGAGGAAAATTGTCCTCCGATGAGCTGGAGGCGGGGGAGGGTCATCCGAACCATAATGGGTTCGGATGAAAAAAAAAGAGGTCAATTCACAATGTTTGTCCTTTTCCTACTGATGATAATGAAGAAGTTCTGGACAAACCATCCAGTAACTCTATACATTCTGCAAAGACAAAATTAATTAAAAAAATGGACAATCCATTTTTAGAATCAAATAAAAGAATGGAAAATCCATCTTTAAATAATAATTTCGAAAATAAAAAAAAAATGGAGAACTATAAAAATGCAAATCAAATCCACCAAATAAGTGGTAAATGTAAAAAACTTAAAAATAAAAATATGTTAACAGTAATGCTGTCTCTGTTAGCAATTATAAGTCCGGTTAGGTCAGATTTTAATGTAATAAATTTCAAGAATGAAGCAGGTATTTTTTTTTGATAAGGTAGCAACGGTAGGCTTAACAAGAACATCGTGGAACATCGCTGTACATATCAACATAACGGAGTATGGGGCCGCAAAGACGTCCTTTGATCAAGCTATGAAATCACTCGTCAATTTACAAAGAAAGGAAGCAGTTGAACAGACACCACTGTACCAAGGTCTACAAGAAATTTATGAGAGGGTTCTAAACAGACATGAGATTATAACATCTTCAACACAAAAAAGGCCGAAAAGGTCTCTGTTACCATTCATTGGAGGTGATTATCATTCTTTATTTGGTCTTATGGATGAAGAGCATGCAGAAGAAGTATCGCAGAAGATTAAGCAGAACGCTCTAGATGATGAATATATGCTCAACGTTGTTCGAAATCTGTCATCCGTCCAAGATATGACATTGGATATCATCAAAAGCCAAAATAAAGCAGTTTTCGAAAAGATCCGAACGTTTAGTGAGGCTATCCAGACACTTGAGACAGAAACTCGTAGCAGCGCTATATCAAATATGCTAGTGTCTTTGAAAATATTTGAAGAAATACAAGAAGACATCATTGAAGCCATTTTTAACTCCAAAGAAAGTTTCCTTTATGGAATACTCCCCGTAAAAAAGTTTAAAAAACAAATTGAACTTATAAAGATGAACTTGAACAAAAACTTAAAATTGCCCACAGAGGAACCTGTTAAGCTATCCAAATTATCAACTGTGTCAACTAGAACAACAGAAGACTTTGTCTTATTCAATGTTAAAATTCCACTGATAAACAACGAACTGTTATATGCGTATGAAATATACACATATCCAACAATTCATGATGGATTCTATATAAATATTCATGTTACCAACCGATTCTTTTTGATAGATGAAAGAAAAACGTTGTACTACAGTCTAAATAATGATAACTTCGAGCATTGTCAGCAAGTAGAAGACCTAACTCTATGTCACCAAGTTCATCCTCTTTTCAACACTAGAACGACGAACAGCTGTGAAATACAACTGTTCTTGAGAGCTAAAAGTATTCCAGATAGTTGTGAAATCGAAATTAAAAGATTTGAAAACTATTGGCGACAAACACATGCACCTAATACATGGCTGTTTTCTCTATATGAAGATACCCCAGCAGACATCACATGCAACGGAAATAGACAAAATGTTGTTCTCAGCAGTTCCGGCCTTTTAACTATGCAAGCAGAATGCCATCTCGAAGCAGCCGAAATAAATTTGTGGGCATACGATGCCTACTCATCCGATGTCGATTATGTGTTCCCATCCTTAAATATAACGAAATTTATGCCATCTATAACACACCTTAAATTAAACGGTGAAATGGAGATGCATAAAATCCCAGATATTCCAACTCCCACAAAAATACTGGGGTTCCCAAAGACGCTCGATAGACATCATCTAACGCACTATGGAATGAGCCTGACTACATGGATTATCATAGCCATCATCATCATTGCCTTGTTTTGGATCCTAAGAAAAACCTGCCGGATGTCAGAAAAATTCTTGCCTGCAACCGTTGTGCTACCTCGTTTAAATTAACGTAAAATTTAGAGTAATGGTTTTTTTATTAGTCATTTATTCTATTTGTAATATATTTTTCTTGTTGCTTCTCCATTTAAATTAACGTAAAATTTAGAGTAATGGGTTTTATTAGTCATTTATTTTATTTGTCATATTTTTTTTTGTTGCTTCTCCATTTAAATTAACGTAAATCCATAAACACAAAAAATAAATTTTTTTTGCTAACTTGCACTTTTTGTCTTCATTGAAAGATTAGAACCTTTCAATGTTTAGTATTTTAATATTTAAATCAAAATATGTTTAATGTTGTTTAATAAATTAACGTAAAAGTCATAAACAAAAATAAAAAAAAAAAAACAAAAAACAAAAAACAATTTTTTTTTGCTTGTACATTATGTTTTCATTGAAAGAGTAGAACCTTTCAAGGTCGGCAGAATGTTTAATATTTAAATTAATATATTTATAATGTGGATTGGGTTACTGACCAAGTTCAATGACAGTTGCATTTGGTTATTAATCCAATAAAAGTTCTTTATGCAGAAATGCTTACTCATTTTTGCATGTTAAATAATTAGGTTATTTATTTGCTTAAAATAAATTAATTGCAAGCATATTTAGAATAATTTTAAACTATAAATAAGACTGTAAATAAAGTAACAATCACCAGTTAACTTAAAACCGTCTCGTATTATTATTTCCGCACCATTTTGCGGATGTTGTTATGTATTTGTGGCGTATTCAAGTATTTGTGGTTTATTTATGTATTTGTGGTGTATTTATGGATTTGTGGTGTATTTATGTATTTGTGGTGTATTTATGTATTTGTGGTGTATTTATGTATTTGTGTATTTGTGATATATTTTTGTATTTGTGGTGTATTTATGTATTTGGGGTGCATTTATGTATTTGTGTTGGATTTTTTGTATTTGTGGTGTATTTATGTATGTGTGGTGTATTTATGTATTTGTGTTGTATTTATGTATTTGCGGTGTATTTATGTATTTGTGGCGTATTTAAGTATTTGTGGTAGATTTATGTATTTGTGGTGCATTATTTGTGGTGTATTTATGTATTTTTGGTGTATTTATGTATTTGCGGTGTATTTATGCATTTGTGGTGTATTTATGTATTTGTAGTGTATTTATGTATTTGTGGTGTATTTATATATTTTTGGTGTATCTATGTATTTGTGGTGTGTTTATGTATTTGTGGTGTATTTATGTATTTGTAGTGTATTTATGTATTTGTGGTGTATTTATATATTTGTGGTGTATTTATGTATTTGTGGTGTATTTATGTATTTGTGGTGTATTTATATATTTGTGGTGTATTTATCTATTTGTGGTGTATTTATGTATTTGTGGTGTATTTATGTATTTGTGGTGTATTTAT
>CM037856.1:6120389-6320106 GCA_021234595.1 Delia radicum
ACATAAATATCATAAATACATAAATACATAAATCCATAGACACATAAATACATAGATACATAAATACAGCATTCGTGTGTTCAATACTCGCTGCCCACCAAAAGATTTTTTTTATATATAATAATTAATGATTCACCTAAGTTAGTTATTCACCTAAGTTTGCACCACACATGGATCAGTAGATGTGGTTTTTTTACTACTTCTTCCTCAGCTCTTATTTTGCTGGGTAGCATTAACGGCTAACTTTAACAATAGCGAATATGCTAATGAAAAAAACATCGTTTATTTTGTTGTTTACTTTTTTAACCGATTCGATTATCGTTAAAACAAGTTACTGAATCGCACTACTAGTAGATTATTAGAAAAAATGTCTCTTGTTTTAAAAATGACAAACATTTATGCAAAAAGTAAACAGAAAACCATAGAAAGTCAAATAAGAAACCCTATTTTTCCCTAATGCTTATACCTTTTATTTTTATGCCTTCTTCGTACTTTGTTGTCCTCGTAATAAACGTGTACGTACATTTTCGTAAAAAATAAGAATTGTAGTTCATTTTAACGAACTTTACTTCTAGTTCAATTTGCATTTAGAAATTTTTCCTTGGGAAGTCTTGTCATCCCAAGAAACAACTTTACGGACTGTCCGTTACAAACGGATTCATGAATCCGGCATTGACGGTACGAAAACGGACCAGAATTGACGTATCCGTCGAAGCTTGTACGAAAACGGACCATTAACGTACAGTAAAATTGGATTACTCAATTTTTCGAAAATTATCCGTTTTAACTCCGTTTTGCTGTATCCGTTTCGGTGCCGTTTAACCGGACTACACCGATTTTCATCAGTTAAAACTCCGTTACAACCGCTATCGTTTTTCTTCCGGTATTACCGGAGTGTGTTTTGTTTAAAAAAATCAAACAGTTTTATTTATTAATAAAATTAAATATTAATAAAATCTATATATAGGAAAAGAAGTGTACATTTTGATTGTCACTCCATAACTCCAGAACGGCTGCAGACTATAAAAAATGGCTGAAAACGTTTTGTAGAACATGCAATGAGGATGGTTTTAAAAAAAAAATTCTTTAAAAATAGTTTCGTTTGGCCCAGATGTGGTGATTTTTCTGAACATTAGTCACTTTCATCTATCTATATATATAAAAAGAAGTGTACATTTTGATTGTCACTCCATAACTCGAGAATGGCTGCATAAAATAAAAAATGGCTGAATACGTTTTGTAGAACATGCAATGAGGATGGTTTTAAAAAAAAAATTGTTTAAAAATATTTCCGTTTAGTCCAGATGTGGTGATTTTTCTGAACATTAGTCATTTTCATCTATCCAGATGTGGTGATTTTTCTGAACATTAGTCATTTTCATCTATATATATAAAAAGAAGTGTACATTTTGATTGTCACTCCATAACTCGAGAACGGCTGCATAAAATAAAAAATGGCTGAATACGTATTTAAGATTTTTAGTGGTAATTTTTTTGGTTATTTTTAAATGTACCACTTTTTTAACATATACTTGTATTTCAGATGTGTTTGCAATTAAATATAGAGACGCAGATCTCATGAAAATTTTAATGATAAAGATGTTAAACAACGCCAGAGATAAAATGAAAAAAAAATATCAAAATGTTAAAACCACATCCTTTTATTGATTTTTATTGAATTTGTATGTGGTTTCATATTGCTTTTTAATAATGTAATTGTTAATCCATTTTTGTTAATATCTTTATAAATGTAAGAATTTAAAATAAAACCAAACTTTTGTTTAAAATTAAAAAAGGAGAAATCATTTAGATAAAATAAATAAAAAAAAATTGACCATTTAAAAAAAAAACGGTACGAATACGGACCATATTCGGACCGTATACGGTATATTAAAAACGGAGTCCACTCCGTTTTTAAATAAATGACGGACAGTTTACGGTACGTTTTGAACGTACACTCAATTCGTACACTCCGTTTTATATACAGCATGACGGTACGAAAACGGTCCGTTTAAGCGTGCTTTATACTGTTTCGAATCCGTATTCGATGTTCCTTTTATTCCGTTTTCCGGTCCGTATACTGATCCGGAAGACGGTACGGAAACGGACTTCGGATCTGTATATGCTGTACCGAAAACGGCACATAAACGGACCGGATTGTTTGCTGGGATATAATGATTTTCAAAATAATTCATTTTGCAATTTGTCAACTTAATATTGGTTTGACGTACACACAGAAAAAAACCGAGAACATTATCGAAGTGCTATGTATTTATATAAGTTTCAATTTAGTTTTAGTGATCGGAGTCATGCCTTTAATAACGAATTTAAATTAGGTTAAAAATCCACTTAAAGAAAGGATTTCGATTTAAATCCAATAAAAATTTTGGAATTCCAACAGATTTCCCAAAAAAATCCAATTTAGTTCAGATTTCTGGGAAATCCAACTTTTTGTGCAGAAATACAAAATGCAGCACTGTGCTGTATGCCCTAGGGTATTTGGTTGAAAATAACGTAACATTGATCAGCTGTTTATGTGATAAAGCATAATTAAAAAAATAAGTTGAAAGGTTTTTTCATTTTTTGTCTGTTTTCCAGTAAGAAAAATAATCAAAGCTATTCCTGTTCTCACTTTCACCATTCACCTCTGTTTTTAAACCACTTTTTCGGAACCAGAAGAGTTCATTGGCATAGCCCGAAAAAAACAAAAATCTAAAATTGGGCTGCAATCGGTTAATTTATAAGGACATATTGTACCTCATTGGAATGATATTTTTAATATATAATATAATATAAACATTGTCCTGGTCAGAAATGTACTTTTGATAAAAAAAAAAAACTTACAAAATGTACATCTTTAATGCCCTGTCCAGCTGCAATTAGGCGTCACCGACAACAAATTTTCCTTTTTGAAATCAGCTTCAAAAATACTATTTAGGGAGAACTTTTTTAAAGTGAACGAACGGAGTTATGCCACTAAACTCCACTTAAGCCAAATAAACTGAATATTTTAACCATGTAAATTAGCTACACACAAAGAAAATCGTAATTAGGAGCATTTCAAATAATAAAGATTTTTCACATAAATTACTCAAACATTAAGTAGAAACAAGAAAAAACTTGGTAGAATTAGTTGAAATGCTCCTAATTACTTGGGAACGATAAACTGCAGTCTAGTCAGATTAAATAATGGTGAACCTAGTTCATGCCGTTCAATTGAATGAATCGTTCTATTGAACTAGTCCGTTCACAGACGACAACTGCATAGCCGAGTTTTGTACAGAGCGTACATGGTACATACATTAAAAGAACAAAATACGTTTAATAAAAAAACGACATTTTATAAAAAAGGTTTTAAAAAATTAAATTGTAACAAAAACGTAAACAAAATACTCCTTAAAAATGTAATAAGTTTATTCGATCAAGTTGTCGGTAAAATAATTAAACTAAAGTTCATATCGTAAAAAATATCTTATGAATAAAATTTTTTTTCTCTAATGAAAAGCTAATATTAAACTATAAAATAATAATTTTACATTATACATTATAAATACAAAATGTTTTAAATTAATAAAGTGTAGCCTTTTTGAAATAACTACATATACAGAAAATTTGAGCTAATAGAAAAAAAAAACAAAATCGGCACAATTTCTACATACTATAGTGGCAGTAGTAAGTGGTATAAGAAGAAGAAGCATTATAGATGTGTTTGTAATTTATTTTTCACATCGTTTATTGTGTGGTGTTGTGATGTATATTAAATATGGTGATTGCGTCAATGTGGCATTAACGAATACAACGAATTGAAAGCAACAAACGAAGCTAAAAACAGTGTTGCCATATAGCTAGTAATTATGCAAATTGCGGATAATTTGTATTAGCTTCTTGGGTGAACTGTTTATATTGTTGGTATTTTAAATTTATTACTGTGTTAACCAAATGAGAGCTCAGAGGTTATGGTTTTAAATGCCTAAGATTTCATTTGATTTTTTAACCATTTTATGCTTATTTTTTTTTTTAGAAGAATGCGTTTAACTTAAAAAATAAAACTGCATTAAAATCGTGATAATTTCATAATTTTTAGGCTATTTCGTGAAAACTATGGGTAATATTGAATTTATTTTGTGGCAACACTGACAATAGTTGCCAGATAATTTAGCGAAAAAAATGGCAGCTGTATAAAATAAAAGATATATACATATAAAATTGAAAAATAATATTAAAAAATACACATTAAATGTTATTATAAATCTAATGAAAGTATAAAGTGTGAACATCGAATTGCACGAAATATTTGATCAAATTCCTTAATATATCTTCATATAGTCCGTCCTAGTCAATTTAAATTTAAGCCAAATATATTTGTATGGAAAAACGAAAGGTAAAAACCAAAAAAAAAAAAAAAAACATCTTTCATTAAAAAACGAAGCCCAAGCAAATACAAGAACAATAAAATAACAATTTTATAAATTATGTCCCTGTTGTAATTTAATCCATTATTAAAAAAATATATTAAATTAGTGAATTTTTAATTACAAAATATTTTATTATAGTGCATTTTTAGAATTTATTTTTGTTTGTTTTTACTATATTTTTTTTGCAAATACATAATAGTAAATTATATAGTTTTCGTTCGGTAGTACCAATGAAGGAAAAATTAAGGGATGACAGGCCATAACGCTACAATACCGTTATCCGTCCGTTATCGAACCCTTTCAACTGACTATCATTATCACTAAAATACCCTTACCGAAATAATTAAAATACCGTTGTCTAAAATACCGTTATAACAAAACCATTAAAATACCGTTACCGAAAAAAATAAAGTATCGTTATCGCTAAAATAACGTTACCGAAACAATAGAAATAGCGTTATCCTTAAAATACCGTTACCTAAATAATCTGACAAGATCAGAAAAAGAATCGCTGTAAATAGAAATATTTTCTCAAATTTTCGTCATAAACTCGACATTTATGGGAATTCGGGAATTTGTCTAAAAATATTAGTGTGCATTGACATTATCTGAATAAAAATACCTTTACAGAAATAACTGTAAACCCGTTACCTTAAAATAACGTTACCGAAATAAGTGAAATAACTTTAACTCTAAAATACCGAAATAAGTAAAATGTCGTTAATGCTAAAAACCGTTACCGAAATAACTGAAATATCATTACCACTAAATAAAGTTACCGAAATATAAGAAAATATCGTTACCTTTACCGATACCCGTATCGAATAGGTAACCATCCACGAAAAAAGAAAAATAAATGGTTATTTTTTTTTTTAATTTTTAAATGCACACCACTTTTTGTATTTTTAATGCAAAAATTAAAATACAAACACTGCTTTTTGGGATATATGTTGTTTAACAAATTATAATACAATAAAGACACATACTACATGTGATGATATACAAAGTATATTGACATGTAAAAGTTGAAGCTTATCAAATAGTTTTGAGTAGGTTTACCAAATCAGACAGATTATACACTATGGCAGACAAATTCTCATAGAGTTAATTTTGTATGTTGTGTGTAATTTGTTTACCCTTAGTTTATGTTTCTTAAAATACATTAAGTCTAAAGTTTAATTATAATGGGCAGCTTCTTCATATATATCACTGAAAGACCACGACCACTGTTTTGAAAAAATTCAATTAGCAATATCGATAGCTAAGTTTACAAAAAAAAAAACAAATTTTAAACCAACAAATTTGAAACCTTATTAATGTTTGTATATAAAAAGTTGTCTAAGTTAAAACAAAAGTATAAGCAAGAAAAAGTAAAAGAATTTGGGTATACTAATAAGCAGGCGCACAATGCTAGCAGCGAATTTGCCAGTATGCCAATATGCTGGAATGGTAAGATATTAAAAAGAATTTATACAATATTTTTTGAAATAAATCCATCTTAGGGAACTATTGTAAAGCTACCTCAAAATATATTACAGAAGAGCTTCTGAACATGTTCCTGCGTGTCAAAATGTAAAGTTTCAATATCCCAAACTCTGCTATTGTTTAGAGGTAAATAACCTGCTATAACTAAATACAAAAATATTCGGTTGTAGAACATAAGTTGTTCTGCAACCTGTTATTTGCATTTTACTAGGGCAGTCTGATGGCTGTTGTAATTTGCCATAAAAGTAAAAAAAAAAATGTTTATATCAAAAATATTCCTGAAATTTGGATCCCTTTTAAAGAGAAAAAGGGCTGTACTTATTATTTTTTTTATTATTTGTTTATTAGTAGTATTTTTAATACTTTTCGTTTGAATTTTAACGTCTTTTTCAGACAATTGCAATTAATACTATAATTAATATGCAATTTAATTTAATTTAATTGTGAAAGGCGTGGTAGAGAAGAATGAGTGTATTTTCTAAAAATCATAACTACATTGCAAATTTTTAATTTTTCAATTGAAATTATAATTTTTTTTATTTTACAAAATTACATATGAAAGCTCTTATTTATATTAAGATTTGATAGACTTGATCCTTTATAAGCACGCATTGCTTTATTTTGTAGTTTTTGTAATCTAGTTATTTGCTGATCTGAACAGCATGTATATATCACAGTTAATTCATTTTCAAAATGGGGTTTCATGATTGTGTTGTACATGTTTATTGCCGTAATAATTGAGACTGTTTCTTAACCGTTTGAAAACGCCGATTTTTTACTTATATATTCAATATGTTCTTTGAATTTCAGTTCTTTGTCTATAAAAAAACTCAGATATTTATATTATTAACTTTTTCTATTATTACATTGTTTATTTTAAATGTTCTGTTAGTGTTCATGTTTATTTCCATTAATTTGGATTTATTTTCGTTTAATTTTAATTTATTAATTTGTAACCATTTATTTATATTATTCATATCACTTTCTAGATTTTCGAAACATTTTTCTTCCGTTGACGCTTCTGTGAAAATCAGAGTATCATCTGCATATAAAACAATTTCACATTTGTCTAACACTTTCTCCATATCGTTTATATATATAATAAAAAGAAGAGCTCCTAAAATTGAACCTTGTGGTACTCCACAATCATTCTCCATTGCCTTAGATTTAACATTGTTTATATTCTTGATTTGTTAACGTTTATTTAGGTGGGATTGTAACCATTTTAATTCAGTCTCTTGAATTCCTTAGTTATATAGGTTTTTTTTATTAGGATATCTCGATCAATCGTTACAAACGCTCTTTTCAAATCCAGAAAAATTGCGGCTATTTTGTTGTTTCTCCTTCTATTTATAACATAGTTGACTGCTGTTTCACTTGAATACTTTTTTCTGAAACCAGACTGATATTTTGATACCAATTTGTGTTGTTCCATATAGTTTTCTTGTTGATATTTTACTATCTTTTCAATTATTTTCTCGCACATTTTAAGGGTGTTAATTGGACGGCATTCTTCATTGTACTTTACTTTTTCAATTAGTTCAATTAATCATCGATTCTTTCCAATCGTCAGGGAAAACTCCACTTTCCAGTGATTTATTTATAATGTTAAGCATAATATTGGCTGTTATGTTCCAGTTATCTAATATTATTTGATAATTTCTTTTAATCAGTTTTTTTTTTTTTTATGTTCTTACATATAATTTTTAAATCTTCTAAAGATAACAATTCCAGGCCGCTGTTGTATTTTATGTTATTGCAATCTAATATTTTAATATTAGCTTTATAGAACATAAGTTCGCAGTATATTTCGTCATACTCAACAAACTAAGTCACGTTTTTAACTTAACTAGTTGAGTTAAATAGATGATTTTTACCATTTAACCCTTTAAGGCACGAATAATGTTGATGAAGGCCGTTGCGGGCTAGAAAGTTAACTCCATTCATGCAGGTGTCAAATAACTTTCTAAGTGTTTTTTCTGTTAAAGTAAATTATCACAAATAAAATTATAATTTTTTTGTTAATATGGAAAAAATATTCATGGTCTTTAACCGAACTAACCAACATCTCACACACAATTTATAGATCAACAATGAAAATTCACTATTTTTCCTCTTTTTAATGTTCTGAGTTCATTATTTATTACTACATTTTTATTTTATTTTCTTATTTACAGTAAATTTTTGTATTGTGTTTTCTAAACATGTATCATAATTGTGGACATAATCATTTAAGTCTTTTATTTTGTCACATTTTAGAATTGCACTTAGTTCATTATTAAATCTATTTTTGTTATATTTAAAAATTTATATTTCCATATTTTTGTTCTTTTCATTCATTAAAAATGTCAATAGATTCATGATCAGCTATTTTATTATTTGTATTATTATTTGCCAAAACCTTTTCACTGTTTTTTATAATATAGTCTATTAGAGTTGTTGAATTTTGTGTAATTTTGGTATATTCATTCATAACTTGTTTTAAGCCATTATCATTAAGTACACTTTTTAGTTTATTACTATAAAAATCATTTTTCCAGTCTAAATTGTAATCTCTAGCTATTATAATATCACAGTTTTTCTAACATATTTCTTCTATAAAGTTTTCAAATACTTCACAAAATTCAGTCTTTCCTCTACTCGTTGATCTATATAATATTACTATTACAAATGATGTTTTTTCACATTTTTTCATATATGCACTAATGCAATATTTTGAGTCTTGAACGTTATCTTTAATTTTTTTGATATTCCATTGTTTTTAAAATACATAATTACTCCACCAGTTCTGGACCAGTTCGATAATGTAATATGGTGGTTACATTGTTTAATTTATATTTCGCTTTCATTTATTTCCTCGGTTAGATGGGTTTCAGAGAGAATTTGAAGTCCGGACTATTGTTTTCAACTATTATTTCCAATTGGTTGAAGTTATTAGTTAGTTCTTGAATGTAAGTATATAATCAATGTGTTCGCTTTGTTAGGCTGTTAAACATATACTTCTCTTTTTTAAGCTAAGTTTTTTTTAATAAACTGGACAGGCTCGGCTCTATGGTTCGTGACGTGATACATTTTGTTATTCTTTCCTTTTTACAATCTTTACTCTTGTGATTTCCATGACATTTGTAACATACATCTTCATTTTTACATTCTGATGACTTGTGGCATTATATTCGTACCATCGAAAACTACATCTATCATATCCAACATTAAGTTTTTGACCAGCTATAAGTATCGCAATTTATATTGTTCTGTTATATCTTTTTGTTTCGAAAAATTTTATCAATGCTTTTTAATACTTCGTTTTGTTTTTTCAATTTATCTATGAATTCTTTTTCAGACATTTTAAAATTCATGTCAGTTATTACAATCTGCATATCAATATCTTTAGGGACCTTTGTTTCACAATTTTCACTTATCTCATTTTCTATTGCATTCTGGATCTTTTCTCTTTATTCAATATTTTCTTTTTGAGTAACTAGTGTGCCATTGTTTCTATTCTCAACATTGGTAATTTTAAAATTATTGGGCCCACTTTTTTATTTAACTCGTGTTGTATCGTTTTTAAATAATTGGGAAGCACGCGTTTTTATTTTAGTATATATTTTATTTCTAGAACAACTTACGAACTAACTCAAAACAAAGTATAAGATTGATCTTTTACAATCACCAGGGCTGCCAACAATATGACTGCACACTGGGTCATAACAATCTCCCACGCTTAATTGAAATTGATCAAATGTTTTTATTTTTTTTTATTTAAAATTAAAAATAATATATAAGAAAATAATATTTACATCAAGTCTTTTATTATTCTATGTAATCTCTTAAATATGTTGGTTTAACACGGGAACGTTGAGATCTTCGGGTGATTTGCTGTTGACTTCCTTGATCTTCTTGAAGATTTCCTTGAGGCTCTTGAGGAGTTTCTTGAGTAGTTGGAACTTGTTGACTAGTTTGATTTTGCGAAGTAGTTGGCACGATGTAATACTGATAATCATTGCTGTCCGGTTGAATTGGAGTTGAATTTTCAATATCTGGAGCAAAATGAACTTTGCAAGTTTGAACTTTTGTAGCTTTTAATTGGTCGATGAGAAAATTAAGAGACAAAATCAACAATTGCAAGAACATGAAATGAAAATAGTGAAATCGTTTGAATATAAAAAACATAATAAAACAATCTATAATGTGAAAATAATAATAGATAAAGAGACGTACACAAAGATTAGGGCGGCTCAAAAATTGAACATTGGGTGGGAAAGATTTAGAATATTTGATGGAACCGATATAATTCAGTGCTGTAAATGCTTAGGATATAATCACAAGGCAGGCGAATGTAAAAATGAAGAAATTTGCTATTGATGTCATGGAAACCACAAATCGAAAGAATGTAAAAATGAAATAATAAATAAATGTATCAACTGTATAAGAGCGAACAAAAAGTTAAATATGGGACTTGACGAAAATAATGTCACATCAAATAAAGAATGTCCAGTATATCAAAATAAACTGAACATAAAGAAGAATAGGTTGGGCTAATATTTTAACAACTACAGGAGATACGCGGTATTTACAAAAATGTATGCGGATTAGTAAATAAGTCCAATCAATTAGAAATAATTGCTGATGAACAGGACCCAGATTTTATAATTACAGAGACCCATGTAACAAAAGACATTGATGAAAGTAATACGCTTTTCAATTCAACCAGAACAGGAGGCGTTATTGTCTATTTTAAAAAGCTATGGAATGTTTCAAAAATAGGTAAGAAGTTTTCTGACTCAAATTATTGGATAATTGCAATATGAATAAGCTCGAAAAAAGCAAATTTTAATAATGGAAGTGTATAGATCACCAAGTGGTAGCGAAGCGGAATTCTGTGCAGTATTTGAGGAAATAATCGAAAATATATGTGAAGCAAATTATGATATAATAATGGCAGGTGATGTTAGCATAGATTGGAGCAAAGAAGATACATACAAAATCAGACTAGAAAGTCTTAAATGATAACGGATTGAAACAAATAGTTAACGAATATACTAGAATCGCGCAAAACTCGAGCACAATAATAGACTACAACAGTGCAAATAAAATAGCAGACCATGAAGCTTTAGATATAAAAATCGAATATATAAACCAAATAAATAAGAAAGAAATAGAAATATTCAAATATAATAAAGAGCTTTTTAATAAAGAACTTAGCGCAATTTTAAAATGTAGCGAAAGCAATAATGTAAATGAATGCGTTGATATAATTGATACATTCTAGAAAATACGGTTAAAAAATTTACAAATAAAAAAATAGTTAATACAACAAACGATACAAAAAAATGGTTCAACAAAGAGTTAAAAGCACTAAAAGAAGAAAAAATTATTATATACCAAATTGCAAAAATAGAAAATACAGAAAATGCGTGGAAAGATTATAAAGCAATAAGAAATATATATAAAAGTAAAATTGAAATTGAAAAAACAAATATGTAAATAATAAAATAAATAATGCCAAAGACCAAAAAGAAATGTGGAAGGAGATAAAAGACTTAGTACTTAAAAAAACGAGACTGTAATAAAAACTGTGATATTTAATAATATAGAGTATAAAGATAACTATCAAATAGCTACACAATTTAATAATTACTTTGTAAATAGTATAAAATTAATAAGAGATACAAAAGAAAACGTGCAATATATTTAATATAGAGTTTGTCACAATATCATGTTACAAACTCTAGATTTAAATTCCGTGCAATATCCTTATATATATATATTATGTCCTGTGGTTCCTATTGGGAACAAAGGGCCACAACGAATTTATTCCATTCGGACCGGTTTGATGATATTCTCTTCACTTCTCCCCAGCTTTGATCAGTAGATATGACTTCTATATTCAGTTGACGGCGCCATGTGTGAGACGGTCTGCCTACTCTTGTCCTACCCTGTGGGTTCCACTCAATGGCGATTTTAGCAACGTCACCTGGAGGTCTGCGCAGCGTGTGACCAATCCAACGCCATTTGCGATTCATTATTTATATGGATTGCCCGCTGGTTTGTTTGTCTCCAAAGTTCTTCATTGGATATGGTGTTAGGCCAAAAAACTTTTAGGATTCTTCGGAGACATCGATTAACAAACACTTGTAGGGAGTTTATTTCGTGTTCTGTTGTGTTCCACGTCTCGCATGCATAAAGCAGCACAGATTTGACACAGGAGTTAAAGATGCTTATCTTAGTGTACCTGGATAATGCAGAAGATTTCCATATCGACCGGAGGGTACCGAATGCTTGGTTGGCGTTAGATATTCGATACGCAACATCCTTGCTGGAACCACCTGTATTTGTTAAGATGCTCCCCAGGTAGCAAAATGATGTGACCTCTTCCAATTCAATATTTTCAATTCAATATCCTTAGCAGAACTAAAAACTTATGCAAAAGCCTTAAAGATAAACCAGATTTCAACAAAAGTTTCAATTAAGATAATTTTAGATAACTGGAACAATGTCGGTAAAAATAACATTAATGTTATTAAAAAATCCCTCGAAATTGGGGTTTTTCCTGAAAATTGGAAATATTAAATGGTAACTCCGGTAGAAAAAGTAGCTAAAACAAACAGATGTGATGAATTCCGCCCAATAAACACTTTAAAGACTTGTGAAAATTTTTTAGAAAAAATTGCAAAAGAGCAGCTATATGTAAATAACTTATTCTCAAAATATCAGTGTGGATTCAGAAAAAAAACTCTTGTGAAAGAACAGTTAACTATGTGATAAATATATGGAAATACAGAGATACAAAAAATAAGTTAATGGCACTTTTCTTCGACTTTAAAAGATCATTCGAGACTATTGATAGAGAGATATTAATTCAGAAATTATATACATATGTATGGGATAAGAGAAAATGAATTGCAATGGTTTAAATCATATCTTACAAATCGAAAACAAATAACTAAAGTTAACGGTATTAAATCAGATAAAATTTATAATGAATTCGGTGTACCACAGGGATCAATATTAGGAACATTATTATTTATAATATATATAAATGATATGCCCAACATTTTAGAAAAATGCAAAATTGTTTTATATGCTGATGACACACTGATTTATGCTAAAGAAAATACAGAGGGAGAATGTGCAGATAATTAAAAGCAAGACATGACCAACATAAAAATGAACAAATTAAAACTAAATGAAAGTAAAACTAAAATAATGGAAATTAACATGAACAGTAGCGTAATTTTTAAAATAAATAATCAAATAATTGAAAAAGTTAATCAAATGAAATATCTCGGTTTCATAATCGACAAGACTTAAAATTTAAACAGCACGTTGAATATATATGTAAAAAAAATTGGCAAAGAAAGCGGGTTCTTTAAACGGGTGCGAAATAAATTATCGATAATAACGGCAATTAAAATGTACAATACTATAAAAAAACCATATTTTGAATTTGCCTCCACAATAACACAATTAGATAGACTGCAAAAACTCCAGAATAAAGCTATGCGTGCAATATTGTATCCAATACAAACAATGCTTGATACATTAAAATGGCTAAATATACAACAAAGATTGGCTTTAAATACACAGAACTTTGTCCAAAATATGAAGATGGGATATGCTCCAGAATATTTAATCGATCAGTTTAACTATGTGGGAGAAGTTCAACCATATAACCTACGAAACGCAGAAAACTTTAGATTACAAAAGGTGACAACGACAGCAATGCAAAGATCGCTGTTCTTCAAGGGACTAAAACTATATAATATGCTACCTAATTATATCAAATCGGAAAGAAACATTAACATCTTTAATAGAAATATCTCAATATTTGTTAGAAATAATGGAAATAACACAATTCATGGAAATTTATAAAATTGTTAAATATTATGTTATAAAGTTCAATTAAAAGTATAATAAATACTACTATTACAATCAAAAAAAAGGTGACGTTTTAGTGTATAGCCATTATCGAGTTTTACAAGGTAATGAAGTTCTCCATTTTGTTGTTGAACAGTCTTGTTGTTTCTCATGTGTAACACGCACTCCAGAAATGGGTTTTATAGGTTTAAATTTCATAACAGGCTAAAGCGCTTCAAGCCGGATTCGAATACGTCTATTGTAATGGAGTTCTGCTGGAAGTTATGTTGCAATATGATTTAAAATTATCACTGGTTAAAATTGTAGCATTATCGAATACACGTATAATTCTTATTTCTGCCCATCGGGATTACAATTAAGAAAAAGTGGTCCTGAAAAGGGCCTGCATAATCGATGTGGATCCTATCCCAGTTTTCGGCTGGTTCTTCCCATTGGTGGAATGGAGCTTTTGCTGGTTTTAATTGAATTTGTACACTTTTGGGAATTAACACACGTTGACCTTTGAATATTATGCCATTATTAAGTGTATAATTTTCATCATCGTCATTGTTGTTTAGTAAATTTTTAACTAAATTTGAGAAGTCTGGATCTTTAGCTGTCTCTGACGCTAATATCTCAGCATTAATAATTTCACTTGAAATTTCGAAAATTTAAGATATACAAATTTGATTAATCTCTTCATTAATGATTTTTTCTATAGATGGCTTTTCCACATTTTGTGTTGCAGTGAAAGGCAATCTACATTTGTATGCTCAGATCCTTTTTTGTAAACAAATTCGTAAATAAAACCTAAAAGGAATTCGGCGTAACGTAATAACCTAGCTGAAGTTATTGCTGCCATTTTGTTGTGCTGATGAAAAATTCGAGTTAACGGACGATTGTCGGTAATTAGTTGAAATTTTCTACCGTACAAATACCTGAAGAAGTGATTTATATTGAAAATAATTGCTAAAGCTTCGCGGTCCAGTTGACTATAATTTTGTTCAGCAGATGTCAATGACTTGGAGGCTAAAGCGACTGGATATTCTTTGCCGTTTACCATATGTGATAGCACTCCTGCTATTCCTGTGGGGCTGGCATCCAAGCTACGATTACGGGTAGTTCCGGATCAAAAGGCATTAAAACTTGTTCGATGGATATGATATTCTTAATTTTTAAGAAGGCAGCTTGAAGACCAATAACTTTTTTTGTTTTTCTGTAGAAGTTGACGTAATGGGAATGTAGTTGAAGACATTTTTGGAATAAACCTGTTACCGTACCTAAAAATCTTCTAACATCATCGGCTGAAGATGGACGTGGCATGTTGACAATCGCTTGGATTTTAGCTAGAGATTTTGATATTTTGTTATGTTGAATAACGTGAACCAAATATTCGATCTGGGTTTGAAAAAAATAACATTTCTTTTGATTAAGATGTAAATCATGTTCCTTAAGGCATTGAAGTCATTCGATTAAATATGTCGTCGAAATATGACATGGTGTTTTTTAACCTAATGAAATTTGTTCAATAATTCGGTTGAATTCTGAAGGTGCCGTTTTTATTCCAAACGAAAGTCGGAATAAAAACTTTATATGTACCTCTATGGGTTGATATTGTTTGGATTTCACTTTACTCTTTGCTTACTTGCAGAGATCAAGGTGACAAAAATATTTTAAGCCCTTGAGATTGTTTAAAATTTCATCTATTCGGCGTATTGGATAATTTGCCGAAACGAGTTGTGTGTTTACCATCATTTTGTAATCGACACAAATTCGTACACCTCCGTCTGATTTTGGTATAATAACTAGGGGTGATCCCCAGTCACTTCTTTCCACTTTTGAAATAATTCCAGATGCTTCCAAATCATTCAACTCTTTCTCCACACGGTCACAAAGCGCAAATGGAACTTCTCGTTCTTTGTAGATCACGGGCTTAGCACATTTACGTAGTTGCAGTGTAACTTCATAATTTGTTACATACCCTACATTTTCCGTGAAAACTTGTTGAAATTTATTTATTATATATTTTATAGAATACGTTTCACTCATTTGAACAGAGTTAACCTGACTAAAACGCTGGCTGTCAATTTCTTGAAGAATAATATTTAATTTGCTGATCCAAATCCGTCCCAACAACGTATCGTATTCATCAGGTATAACATACATTTGAACGTTTGTTGTTATATTTACTTTTCCATAAGGGATAACAATATTTTTTGTACAAGAGCGAAACGCTATAGTCGATGCTGTAATTGTGTTTTTATGTTGAGTTTTTCATATTGAAATTTTTTTATTAACGTGTATTTAACTCCTGAGTCGACTGCAAATGTTTGACGGTGGCCATTTATTTGAACGTCGACTATGTATTTATCATCATCTCTTTCTTTGTTTACTTTGTGATTATGATTGATATCGACAATGGAATTTATTCCACACAATTTACAAATTTGTTCATCATTTGTTGAAAAAGAATGTGTATTGAATTAATGCTTTTAAACATACCTGTTGTACATGACGTATTTTCCACAGGCTCTACATTTGACTTTATTGGGGTTGGTTCGCAATCTTTTGTTTTGTGGTTGTCTCTGCCACAGCGTATACATAAATTTTGAATCCCCGATTGAGTGTAATCGTTTTTTTGATTTTGAACGAGCTGCTGATTTGAAGTTGACCGGTTACGGGAACGATTTCTTCGTTGGTTTGATTTTGTTGGTCTGCTGTGTATTCTGTTGACGTCATTTACGTGGACGTCTTGTTTCGAATTGAGTTCGTGGCTGTCTATTTTAGAGACTTCTAACAACAATGCTTTCTGCATAATTTTTTCGAAATCGGATTCCTCTGACTGTAAAAGTTGTTCCCGGATGGCATTGTCTTTTAAACCTAGTATGAATTGGGCTGGAAGAAACACGTTTGAAATGTCAGCATTACAAGCACATGCTGACTTAAATTCGCACTCATTTATGTCCTGCCGGAGCAGTGCGACATAATCTGCTAACGTTTGCTCTTCAGTTTGGTACGTTGACAGAAATCGATGCTGGATTACCAAAATATTTTTCTTTGGGCACAAATGTGTTTCAAGCTTTTTAATTAATTCGTCGTAATCCATTTCTGATAGGTTTTTCGGGGCCACTAAAGACACGAGCAACCTAAAATGTTTTGAACCAATAGAATTTTTGAGCATTTGATGGCATGTGTTTTGTTGGAGAATACACCCTTCATTGTAAGGTAATTTTCAAACCTTTGCCGGTATAACTTAAAGTTTTCCTTATTGGCACCAAAATTCTCAAATGGCGGTATCATTACTTGTAATGGCTGTGCGTTATGTTGTTGTTGCTGCTGTTGAATTGTAGCATTTGTACTCAATTGTTGCAGCAGGTCTTGCTGGTTTTTTGTAAAAATCTGCAACAACTGTTTAAATTGAGTTGCATCCATGCTGTAGATGATTTTTTGTAGTTATTATTTCGAAATTATTAATTTTTTACTTCGTCGCCAATTGTTGTTGCATTTTTAAGTAATAGAAAAGCACGCGTTTTTATATTAGTATATATTTTATTTCTAGAACAACTTACGAACTAACTCAAAGCAAAGTAGAAGATTGATCTTGTAAACTCACCAGGGTTGCCAACTATCTGACTGCACACAGGGTCATCACAACTCGTCTTTTGTTTTTTCTACACTTTGCTTTTCCTTTGGTTTTTTAATTAATTTGAATATATATATTGTTTGCTAATGTTTGAGCATATGAAATTTTTGTTTTGACGTTTGTATCTTTGATCACCTTATTTATTTCATTACACATTTTTATATTATTTTTCTCAATTGTCTTTGTTTTTGTTTTCAAGTTGACGTACATTTCCATAACGAATTTTTGACTTCTTGCACATTTTTTACAAGTTTTGAATTTTATCTATTTTTCTAAATCTGTCATCATAATGTTTTTCTATTGCTTCCAATAATGCTTTAATTTCAAGTTCATTTTGTTTTAGCTAGATTCATGTTTGTATTCCAATAATGTTTGTTTATTTTTATCGACTCCATCTTGAATTTCTCTTAAGACAAGGTCAACATTCTGGATATATTGCATACAATCATCGAAAATAAAACGTACAAAATTATCCTAGTCAATAACTTTTGCCGAGTATTCATCTATACCGGCACATTTTTTTTTTGTAAAGTTGTAAACTTTCCCGCATACACCATTGCATCTTATACCAGTTTGACCCATGCATCTTATACCTGCAGCTTTTAGCCATCGCTGAGTGATTTTTACAACACTTCTCTTAAGTAAACACAAACTTATTATTCATCAAGTTTTTTATTTTCCACTTGAAAATTATTTATTTTTTATGTTATTAATAGTCTATCTATTTAAAACACAACATTTATACGGAGCTTTTTATTTTTGCTTGTTGTAACAGCATTGTTACCATATTAAATATTGAAATCGTGTCCCTTTTACTACAGAGAAAAAAGGATGAATTTATACGCAATTTGATCTCGACATTTGATTATACTCCAAAAATTATTTAAAAACCCAGTTTTCGCAGTTTTAAAGTGCACCGTTTAGGCAATATATAGAAAACGTACTATAACTTTGCCAATTTTCAACTGATTTTATCAAGTGCGTGCTCAATTTACTCAGGAAAGCGCTAACTTTAAGATTATTGTTGTTTTAAAAAATGATAAAAAACCCTCGTAGAAGTTGAAAACATTTTTGTCATTGTTATTAAAAAAAATCTTTACCTATTTGTATTAATAATATAAAGAAAGTATATATTTTTAGAAAGAGCAGGTAATTTTCTTTTAAATACAATTTAAAAATTTAAAATCGAATAAAAAATGACTGGGTAACAAATGTTTAAATGCGCCAGTCGCAAAAATACTCTTTTACCCTTATCTCGAAAATTTGTTGGTAATGCACTCAGCTATACTTACAACCTACACTATGCCATTTGACAAGTGAATTTTTGTAATAGCACAGTGTTATGTTTTATGAAAGAGTAAAAAAATTTATTTCATACAGTTTTATAAAAACATATGTATATAATATGATAAATATGCCAGATATTTTTTGTTTACCTAAAAAAAATTGTTTTGAAATACTATATTGATTTTGAGAACTGAGAAATTTGTTTGGTGTATGTTTTAACACTTGACAGTAAATCTGAAAAACGATACGGCATTTAATGTGAAACATTAAATATTTTATTGAACGCTTCATATTTGTTAATAAATACTTTGTGTTATAGTGATGCTAATAATACTTCTAATTATAATTTTATTTTGTAGCCCGGTCAAAGCAACAGTACTATTGCTAATTCAAATCTCGACAACAATAATACAAGCACAAATTCTAATAACATAAGCTGTAATAACACCAGTGGTAATCAGAACAATTCTAATATCAACAGTAATATCAGTAATAATAATAATACATCTTATATTGGTAACAGTCATCAAACACTTGTTACCTCTACAACAACTAATTCAATCAGTTCCAACAATTCAAACATTAACAACATCAATAACAATAGTAACATCTTTCTAAATAATTGTAATAGTAGCAGTATTGGAAGTAGTAATATCATCATAAGTAATAATGGTGGCCCTGCTAATGCCCATAATATTGGCGGCTTAGTAGGTGGCGGTACTTCGACAGCAGCTGCAAAAAATCAATTAGAACAATTAAATACAATGCGTGAAGCCCTTTTTTCTCAGGATGGCTGGGGTTGCCAGCATGTTAATCAGGATACAAATTGGGAAGTCCCTAGTTCACCGGAGCCTGCAAATAAGGACCCTTCGGGTCCTCCTATGTGGAAACCTACTATAAACAATGGTACTGATTTATGGGAATCAAACCTGCGCAATGGGGGCCATCCCACAACACAGCCTGTGCAAAAAACTCCCTGGGGCCATACTCCATCGACTAATTTAGGCGGTACCTGGGGTGAAGATGATGACTGTACAGATGCCAGCAATGTTTGGACGGGTGGGCCGTCTGGACCTGCTGGAGCTGCTGTTGTTGGTGTTACAGGCGTAACATCAGGACAAGGTACCAATGTGCCAACAAATGGTCCACAATGGGGACAAGGATCGGTAGGTGTTGGTGTATCAGGATCTGGTGTTCAATCAGCGGTCGCAGCTCCCAGTTCTATAGCAGGTGTTGCACCTGGAGGTAACTACATTCACTTTTACTTGAAATACTTCGTATAACAAGATTTTGATTTTGGTTCTTTATGTTTTTTTAAGGTGCTTTAAACGCTGGTGGTGTAAATGTACCTGGAACGCAAGGCGCAGGAGGTGCCAGCGGAGCTGGCAATGGTTGGGGGGATCCTCGGGGTGTTACCATAGGGAGTGGAGGTTCAATAGATATGCGTTCTGTAGACCCTCGTGATCCAATGCGTGCGGCCTCAGCTGGTGATCCCCGTGATTTGCGAATGCTGGATCCTCGAGATCCTATACGCGGTGATCCTCGTGGTATTTCTGGCCGCCTAAATGGAACATCAGAGATGTGGGGCCAACATCATCCTATTGCTCAGCACCAAATGCCAGGATTGAATAAAATGGGTGTTGGAGCGCCTAATGTTAATGGACCCGGAAATGTGGGCGGTGTAACTGGAACTGCCGGCATGACAGGACCCTCTTCAGTTAGTGGTATAAATGCGGCAGGTAATGTTGTCGGTTCACAATGGGGCGTACCTCCGCAATCGGTTGTAGGACCCCCTAAAGAAATGGTTGGTTCGATGACACCAAAACCTCCAGGTGGCGGTACCGGATGGGAAGAACCTTCACCGCCACCTCAACGTCGCAATATTCCCAATTATGATGACGGTACCTCCTTGTGGGGTCAACAATCACGTGTACCTGGTGGCGGTGGTGGTGGTTCACATTGGAAAGACATTTCTGATCCTCTTAATCCCCGAAACCATCTTATGCGAAACGCAATGGGCGGACAAAATGCTTCAAATGCTGGTATTGTATCAAATTTAGGTGCTGGTGGTGGAAACCCTGGAAATGTAGCAACTGCGGGCACCAGTGGCGTTGGTACTGCAGTAAATCCCAACAATCCAATGTGTGTTGGAGCTGTTGGTCCGCCTGGTGCTCGTTTGGTTTCGGCGATAAACGGTCCCGGCAGTTTAGGGGGCCCTCATAAAACAGATAATGGCATGTGGGCTCATCCAACGGGTCCATCTAATGTACCTTCAGCTGGAGTTGTCGCCAACCGTAATACAGGTGGTTGGGGTGATGTTGAAAATCATAATGTCGTTGGCAGTGCCGCATCTGGTATTATTAGTGGAAATGTCGCGGGCAATTGGGGCGATGATAAGACAAACCAAACCATGAACAACATTGGACAATCTGGAAATACGTGGAATGATCTTCCCAACCCTTCGGCATGGAACAAATCAAATCAAGCCAAATTGCCTAGTGCCACAAGTAGCGCAGGCTGGGGTGCTGCGGTATCTTCCACGACTGCTGGTGCTAATGATGGTAACGATATGAACCCTAACGATTGGACAACAGCTGCTGCTCATAATACAATTATGAGTAAAGCCCAGCAACAACAGCAAAAATTAGGTGGCGGTGGAACAGTTAATCTTGGTGGTGTTAATAGTGACCTTATAAAGCAAAGCAAACAATACCGAATGCTAGTTGAAGCAGGATTTAAAAAAGACGACGTAGAGCGGGCTTTAATCAACGCCAATATGAATTTAGATGAAGCCACCGAATTGTTAAGATCTAATTTAACAATGGTCAGTGCCACTGGTGGCATGGATAATTGGAGACGTCACGATGATGCTCTTGGCTCTTACTCAGATCACAACGCTGCAGTAGCTGCTGCCGGTGGATCATTCCCTGGCCGTTATGCTGCAGGCGGTAACCAACCTGCGATATCATTCCCTCCGGTAAGTTAATTCTTCTTAAAGCAAAAAAATAATCTAAATCATAAAATAAACCACTTAAGGACTTTCAGATTTCTAATGACGTTTTTTTATGTGAACTACTTTCACATTATTAGATACGTCTTTTTATAACTCATTTTCATTTTTTTTAACTGCTGTAACGTGATTTGCATGTGAATCCAGTTAATAACAACTGAAAATGGATATTTATTTCGATTTTTTTTTTTCATTAAGTAGTTTTTATTTTCAAAATGTAGTTTACAAATTTCAATTTAAGGCCTCAGCACCAAAAATGGCATTAAAGAGGCAAAATGCAACGGTTAATCATTATTCATAAATAATTATTAAAAAATTTAATAAAAATAATATTTACATATTTACAAATAAAAGTATTTACAAAGGTTAAAAAATAAAGTATTTAATTTGTATTTAAAGTATTTATTTTGTTCCATTTATTTTAATTGTTTAATTTTTTAATTATTTAATTTTTTTTTAATTTTAATTGAGAAGTGGTTCACGGCTAGCCAACAAATGAGATTTTAACGCATAATATTTTTTAATATATTTGGCAGATCATTAAATTCTTTTGGCCCAGCAAAGCTAATTCGCTGCTTTGACAATTCCAGACGACATATGGTTACAAATAAATTTTGACTCTGTCTCGTAAACCGATGAGAAACTTCAACATTCTGTTGAAACCGGATCGAAGTATTTCCAAGTCTACTTGTTGATTTTAAAATATATTTTAGAAGTTGCATCTTATATAAGTCCTCTTACAGGTGAAATTTTAATGGCATGATATTGAAAAAGATCTGATGTATGATATCTTATTGGCAAGTTAAAAACAATCTTTAAAGCCTTGTTTTGTGCTGACTGTAAAGACTTTATTGAAGCAGTATTCTTCCATCCATAAATCATGGGCAGGTTTGACAAGTGGCTATGTATTAAACTTTCATAAATTACCATTTTAGTTTTTAAATCAAATTTGTGCTTAAATTTATATAATATGCCAACAACAGATGATATTTTAGATTTGATTAAATCAATGTGACGATCGCTCTGCAAGTTACTACAAAAAAGAGTACCCAAATATTTTATTGTGTCCGATTCCTCTATTAACACACCATCAATATAAACTGACATTTTTGGATCATTCCTTAGAACGTATGGCCTAAATCTTATGATTTTAGTTTTGTGAGCATTCAAAACAAGTTTATTAAGCCTTATATATTCAGCTAAAATTGAAGCATCATATCCAACTTTGGTTTTTAGCACTCTAGCATGCTTAAAGCGTTAAAGTAAGCAAATATCATCCGCAAACATGAAGAGCTTTCCATTAAATTTGATATTGCCAATGTCATTAATGTAAATCTTAAATAAAAGTGGACCAAGCACACTACCCTGAGGTACTCCACATTTCACTGTTAGCAAAGTGCTTTTTACTTTCTAAATAGCCTTTTAATAACTAAACTTGCTGATCAGGATATCATGATCAACTAGATCAAAAGCTTTTAAAAGATCAAAAAACACTCCAGCCACGCCATTAAAACCAGCATCAAAGCCTTCACAAATGTAGTCGATGACGTTAACCGCAGCTTCATCTGTTCCAGAGCCTTTACAAAACCCAAATTGTCGCTCAAATAATATGTTATTCCTTTCCAGATAGTCAGGCAACTGATTAAAAATTATTTTTTCCAGAACCTTATCGATAACTGATAGCACGGATACCGGACGAAACATATCAACTCTGTTACATCCAATACCCTTAGGAATATGCACAACCTTATGAATTTTTAAACTTCATACACCATAATCAATCATTTTGCCAAACATATTCGATAATATTTCCGCAATTTTGGGCTTTCTACATAAAATTATTTTCGGTGTTATTTTATCGAACCCTGCACTTTTGTTTAGAAGTTTCATTTAAAATTTCTTCAACATAGTTTTTGCTTACTTTCTCCAGGTTTAAACTCATTTACAAAAATATAATTTGAATTACTAATGATTGTTCAATTTGCAAATTACATTAAAAAAATTTCGGTGATAATGTACACCCTGTTCTATACTGCGTTAAAAAGAAAGTTTAAAACAATTTTTAATTATAAATTGCTATCCATTAGTAAGCCTTTGTCCCGAGTAGTTTCCATGTAATAGGTCACTCAACGAAAGATCGTGGAGTATAAGCTCGAATTTCGAAAAAAAACCACGCCTTTCTTCGCGATTTAATAACTATCGGATCAGTACCAATTAAAAAGCATCGGAAAGCGAAATATGTTCTCAGGCATTTTGTATTAAACGCTAAAATTAAATATAAGCTAGTGCGCCCAGGTAGGCTAGTTGGTAGCGTGCTAGCTTATCAGTGCGGGGGTCGTGGATTCCCACCAGAGGCACTGGTCTGTTTTCGCTACAACGCGCCGAAGGCCATAGTAGCTAGTGCTCGGTTAGGGTAATAATAGTATATAATTTGTAATTATATGATTATTAAGTAATAAAATAAAAATAAAAAACTATAAGCTATCTTTTGAATTTTATGAAATTGCAATTCTTTTTTTGTCAAATATCATAGCAACGTTAGCATACTTTTAGGATTTATTAGAAAAAAAATTACACATTTCAAAACCTATAAATGTTTTTTATTTTACATAGACCCTTGTCTTATACTTTAATAAAATTGTTTGAAAATTTATTTATTTTTTTTTTTTGGAGAAGGCTTTTGAAGAGTGTACCTTAACGCAATATTAACAATCAATTTTAAAAACTATCATTGCTGTATCTTCAAGAGTAAAGAGTATTCTAAATATTTATCTTTGTTTTGAATCATGAGAAAGCGTCAGTCGTATAATAAACAGCTTCAAAAAGAGCCAAAGTAGCCATTTTTCGCGACTTTAACCGCGGTTTTCTCAAAATTGTGATGTGATGGAAAAATATCGATGTCGAATTTGGAATCAGGGCATCATATTTCGGTATTCAAACCAAAGAAAGATTGTTGAGGTGTGAAATTAATTGTTAACCCTTTAAGAATGTCGGAAACTTATTTTACAAAAATTGGATTAAAATGGTTAGTTTAAACATTTTTAGCAGCAGAATATTTCAGTTAGAGAAGTAGCCTTCAGGATAGATGCATTTAAATTCACATTTTACACTCAGTTTTAAAATTTTTTTTTTATAAATATTTCAATTAAATTTAAAATTGTGTCTCTTTAAATGCATCTATCTTGAAGGCTCTTAACTAATTTTTTGGGATTGTTTCTTTGTGTTGCAGACAGTTGTGTCTACGGAAATATTTGCAGTAAAAAACTTTAAAACTTTGAAATGCATGTTTCTTTCTAGAAAAAATCTAATATTGAAGAGCAAACGTGAGCTTGAAAGGGTTCAAAATTAAATACTTAAAACAGAATCTCTTAGGCCCAAAAAAAATCTTTAAAATTAAACTACGTATTATCAAAACTTACACACTTTTTGCATATTTTTCATTCAAAAAAAAAAAAAATCGCGAATAGAACCGTTGTTTTTCTGCCTGCAGAATAGAATTCAAAGCGTCCAAAATATAAATTTAACTTTTCTTCTTATATTAAATACAGAACAATCTCTTAAATTCGATGGGTTGTGGATCGGTCGGTGCTGGTGGTGGCAACAATCCACAACTAAATGCACTTAATTCAATGCAGCCATTGCAAGTGCAGAAGTACCTTAATCAAAACCCACATAACGTCGGCGCCCCTGGTTCGCAATCAGTGAACCCAGCTGTAGCCTTCGGGCAGGGCTCAAACGTGGCTGCAGTAAATGCAGCCGCTGCAGCTGCTGCTGTAACAAACAGTACGAATCAACCATCTACCCAACAATTACGTATGCTGGTCCAACAGATACAATTAGCTGTACATAGTGGTTATTTATCTAGCCAAATATTAAATCAGCCATTGGCTCCCACCACACTTTTACTCCTTAACCAATTACTTAGCAACATAAAGGTATGTATGATTTGTAGGTTATAAATCCAAACATGTTTTGTAACAATCAAATTATTTTCTTTTAGCATCTACAAGGGGCCCAGCAATCACTGGCACGTGGTGGTAATAATGGAAACACGCTGCTTGCCATTGCCAAATATAAGCAGCAAATACAAAATCTACAAAACCAAATAAATGCACAACAAGCAATATACATTAAACAACAGCAAGCTTTACAACCAACCCCACATCCGGCTGCTACGCATATCAATAATACGAATAACGAATATTTAAGAAGCCACGAGGCCATATCAGCGTTACAGGGCAATTTCTCTGAAATTAACTTAAATAAGGTAGGTAGAATTGTAAAAAATTATATAAGTTTTTTTTTTTTTTTTATAAAGCGATAAAATTTATACGTTTTTTATTTAAATGTTTGCCATGACAAAGTCGTAAGGTCCTATTTTGATAACGCGTGCAATATTGTTTTCCAAGAATGCAATTAAAGCTGGTTTATTGGCATAGGCGACTTTACTGCACAAAAAATAGCCTTGATGCGTCAAATCGCACGATCTAAGTATAAATCACTATTTTGAGTAAAGCGGCTGATATTTTAGGAAAAGAGAGTTGTCCACCGATAAACCAGCATCCATTGCATCCTTGGAAAATAATATAACACGAGTTATTAGCGCTACCAACCGATATGCTCGAAAAAGTGTTTCAATGTAGGAATTTCTTTACTAACACAAAACTAAAAACTATATAACACAAAAACTAAAATAAAACTATATGTATTTATTTATTTAATCCAATTAGTCTGGTGGCTATCAAGGCGCACCAAATCAACAATCTAGATTAAATCAATGGAAGCTTCCAGTATTAGATAAAGATATCACTACGGATGGCACAGATTTTTCTCGTGCACCTGGTGCCACTAAACAGGGTGGTGGTCTAACGACAAATAATGCAAGTAATATTGGACCTTTGGGTCTTCAAGGGGATGGGTAAGTAAATTTTTTTTTTCTAACAGGGAATGTACTTTAAGCCAAACTCCACGAATTGGATATGAGATAGAGAAAAGGAGTCTAAGATCGGCTAGTCTCGGTGAAAGCAAAAAGACAATTTTTGTTTATTTATTTTTGATAAAATGTGAAGAAATTGTAAATTTAAAAACTTTACATAATATCCTTTAAACTAATATTGTGCATTTTTTTTAAATTTCCAAACATGTATTAAAAAAATAAAAAAATGGAAATAATCCATACTTAAATTCTGCCAGCAAGGTGTTCCCATAATTTAATGTTATAATTATAAAATTAGCCAAGCTTTTCCAATTACAAGTTTCATTTACTCCGTGTAATAAGTTAATTAAATATTCGTCATTCAAACTGGTTCTTAGAGACTCGTTAAGTTCTTTTTGAAAATTTAAGAAACTGCTGAGCCTCTCGCAACAGTTAGCATAAGAATTGTAACGTATGCTAACAGTTCATACAGACGAAAAAAAAAGATTATGCATTTTAGGGCGATTGACTTTTCTATAAATTACCAAAGTTTAACTTTAACCATAGATATTTCCATACAAATTTGACATTCATAACTATGCTTAAACTTTGGTTGTTTTGAGATAAGTTAGCACGTCTTAATAGTAAAATGTCTGAGAAAAGCCAATTTTTCTACAACCCTGTTCGGAGTTAAATTGTTGAAATAGAGCCATTATTTCTTGGCTCAACAGTTTCACCTTCGCAAAAAAAATGTAAAAATTATATAAATCATATAGATTAGATTATGAAATTAGATATAATTGTTGAGAAAAACCATGAATGGTAAACGATTGGATGCGGGTTTCGGTATGGGTAACGCTAATTTTTTTTTATTTCGGTAACGATATTTAGGTGTAACGATATTTCAGTTATTTCGGTAACAGTTTTTTTAGCGTTAACGGTATATTACTTATATCGGCAGCGGTAACGGTATTTTAATTATTTCGGTAACGGTATTTTAGCGATAACGGTATTTTAGTTCTTTCGGTAACGGTATTTTTAGGACATTGATATTTTAGTTATATTGGTAACGGTATTTTACAGATAAGGGTATTTAAATTATTTCGGTAACGGTATTTTAGAAATAACAATAGTCAGTTGAAAGAGTTTTAAATCGATAACGGTATTTTAGCGGTTTTGATTACCATCGCACAGTGGGGTGAATGGTATAGAAAGTGGCGATTAATTCATAGAAGTCGTAATTTTAAAATGTTATTTTTATTGATGGATGGATATTAATAAATACATAAAAAACCAGCATTTAAAAAAAAAATGTTGAAAAAATTTTTTTTAAGCTTTTATGACTTCTATGTGCTTTTAGAAAAAATATTTTTTTTTTGTTTAAATAAAAAGAATAAATATTTAATATGTATATATATTAGCAAAAATTTAACATAAAATCCGTCTTTTTTTTTCTCAAAAATCCATAATTCCACAGATTTACCTCAAAAAAGTCACATTAGAAAATATTATTAATTTTTATTTATAAATATTCATAAACAGAAAACAAACATTTCAGAAAATAAACATTAAAAAAAAACTTATAAGACTTTTTTATTTACTTCATTTCATTAACTTAAAAAGTATTATTTACTTCATAATCATAATTAACTTCATAATCATCATTAAAATGGTCTTTATCCTCATCATCGTCATCATTATCGTTTTCACTGTGGAGAAGATAAAGTAACTATAATGCAGACTTTGACATTTGCTCCATTTTCTTTTTACAACTATTTCTCATGCTTGAAATGAATGGATCAGAACTTAAAAGAAATCTATTGAACACGTCGTCTATGGTATTTTTTCTACTGCATTTACGCGAAAAGTGCTCCCTATAACTTTTAAAGTCCTTATTTCTAGTTTCTTGAGATTCTTCAGTTAGTTGACCAATAGGTAATGGTGAAAGCGATATAATTCCTGGCCCGTGAATAAAGTATTTATGTAGAGTAGGAGGCATATAATATCATGGATAATTTTTAACAAATATCCTAGCAGTATCATTAGCGAAATTTGAAAATCTTTCAATATTGATGCATATATGCATATTTTTTATCAACTGCAAATCAATTTTTGTAATTTCTGCAGATATTTCAGCATTCTTAAAAAACGCCTTGCAGTATTCCCATTGTTTGAGTTTCCAAAATCTGGTTTTGGTTGGTCAACAACCAATCCAGTTTTCTCTCTAAATTCCCTTTGAATGCGTTTTTTTGTATCAGCAATAATTTTTTTTCATCATCACATCTAGTTTGCCATTTTTATGGGGCAGTTTATATGATACTTCAATAAGACACTCAAAAAATCTTATCCAGCCATGAAGGAAAGATAAACCAAATGTTATCCATATTATCTATATTAACATCTTTTGAAATCATTTTATCAATATTGTTGAACTCTTTACTTGTGGCGTCACATATATAGCTATTTTGTGTGGACTTTGTGTCTGTAATAGCGTTACAAACTTTACCGCCAGTCATCACTAGAATTAGTTCGTGATTAACTTTCACTAATCTCTCTCCAACTAATACTACGGAATCGACAAGAGCCTTTTTTCATTCTTCCACTCTTTCTTTTTCGAGTTTAATATTGTCTGTCGTTTCTTTCAAAAATTTAATTTTGAGGGGCCTGCAAAATCTAGTGGAAGACGGTCGAGGATTTTGCCAAATAGTTTTTTTTCACAAACTAGTTTCAATGGTACAATCGATGTCATAAATACTGAAGAGTCTGAGGCGTTACTGTCATGAAAGGATTGTTTATATGAACTATGTCCTGAACTTCCGTCAAAGTCCCACTTAGAGTATAAAGTCATTTTAGACAGTTCTTCATTATCAGCATTTTGTATCGAAAAAATACGTTTAGTGGTATGGTCTAATAGTCTTGCTCTGGATAACATTTTTTTTTGTACGATGGAAATTTCTCAGGCGCGGTTTTTCTAATTACATCATATTGGTATCGAGTTAGCTTCACTTCTACAAACACGGAAAGAGCTTCCTCCGCACTTAATTGCTGTGTGGATACCTGTTCTAAACTTTTTCGGTATTTTTCCGCTCTTGTAGGAGATGATATTATTTCTTTAACTATTTTCGACGCATCTGTTTTTCCTGCAGCCTCAAGCTCATTTGAGTGGCGTAAGCCAAAACAGGCAATGGAGTATTATCTCTTATATCTTTACATTTCTTTACCTTAGTTTTTTCTTTACACTCATCAAATGAGAGATCATGCCGACCTCTTTTTTTTAATGGAGCTGGTGGTGGAATAAAGAAGATTGAAGCATCAAGCCAATTCTTGTTATATTTAAAAAAAATGTCATTCTTTCTTTGACTTTGCAAAAAGAACTAAATCTGTACATAAAATCTACTATATCTGAAGGGTCGAGGCGTCTGATTACTTCCCATCTCAGAAGTTTGAATTTATCTTGAAGTAATTTAATATCTGAGTTCTTCATAAAATTATGTAACTCATGACGATAAATGAAAATTGTTTTGGGACTTGTTCCTAAAGTAAGTTAGATTTTTAATCGTTTTAAATTTTGCAAAATACTATTTTTTTTCTCTTGTACCGAATAATCTACAAATGTACAACACTTTAAATAAATAACATCACATTAAACAAAACATTCACAGTAAACACAAAAAAACAAATGAACGTGGCAGTACCGAATCTTAAATGCCCTACTTAGTAATAGTAATTCTCGCAAATTAATTATCAATAGATTAATATATTTAATATCATCAGCTTAAACCAAGATAAAAACAGTACTCGCATGTTCTCACGCACATGACCAACAATTATCATGTAGTGTACAAATGAACAATAAATATAAATAGAGATGGAAGAGTGACCAAATTTACCACACAAATAGTGTACGTGTGTAGAATAGAATTTTCTTATGTAACTCATATTTTTAAACGAAGCTTTGTAAGTAATTTCTGCGCAAGTATATATATCAGATTTTAAATGAATAAAATACATAAAGACTAAGCTTTAATTATTTATGCAATACGCTTTAAGTAAATAAATATTAACTATTTACGACATAATTTCTTGTTCGTGAGTGAAATTCAAACTTTTTATGTCATTATAGCATGAATATATGTGAAAAAACCATTTTTTTGAATAAACCAGAACTATTTTTTTTTTTGTGAATGTGCATGATTTAAAGTTTCTTACGCACCCACTTCTAATAAACATCACACTCATTAGCTACAAGAAAAACAACAATAAATAACAACAAAAGATAATAAAAGCAACTTGTTTTTTTGTTTGTTTTTTTCACATTGATTTTTAGCAACTGGAGTTCTCTTACAAAAACCTTCATAACTCAAAAATCGCACAAATGCACAAATAGGCATTCTGGGATTTATTAGCTAAAATCTCATATTTTAAGAGTATAAAAGCATTTTTTCCTGCACTCATCCACAAAGTTGTTATATATCAAAAATACCACATTTTTAGAGCAATTTGATTATTATTTTTTTTTTTTAATATTTCTAAAACATTTATCTAAACAAAAAATAAAATTTTATATGCTATACCTTTTACTTATAGAAGTCTTAATAAAAAATATAATCACTTGAAATAACAAAATTTTCTCTTTTAATCAATGCGCGCAAAAATAACAAAAATTATTGAACTTTAAACACACACTGCAAATAAAGTAAACATCTTAGAACTTTTATTTTTGCAGTTAGTGATGTAGAATTTTATCTACTTTTATATGGTACCAAATACGGTTGTGAAAGTTAAAGTTCATCTTTTGAATTAATCGCCACTTTTGAAGGCTTTCACCCCACAGTGCATCGTGGAGAAAAACTTAGAACTGTTTGTATCAATTTGAATCTAATTCGATACAATTTTATATAAAAAACAACAATTTGTATGGGGACTAAATTCGGATGAAATTGTATCTAATATACATCGAATTGTACACAATTGTATTCGATACAACTGTATCGAATTCGTTACAATTTAATGTATTTTAGGTAATAATAATTAATCCCATCTCATATCTATTTTATATATAATTTAATATAATTCGATGATGCCATACATATTTTTTTTTATTGGGAATATAATTTGTATAAGTTTAGTATTATTTTAATAAAAAAAACCATCTGTTATAAGGTTTTTTGAGTCCAAACGGAATAAATTTTGAAATATTTTAGACTTCGTGTATTTGCAATCAATGAACTAATTTTAGAGAAATACATTTTTGTATATGTAAAAAAATATATCAGTAAAATAAAGAATTGGGTCGTAAATTCCAAATCTATGTGCTGTGCAGTTTTTTTGTCTTTAATAATTTGAATTATCAATTGAGTTGCAAAAAAAGAATTAAAGAAAATAGTCTAATTTTTAAACTTGTTTTTAACAATACCGTTTAACGTTTTGGAATGCTGTTATGGAACCATAGGGGGTGAGCATTTAAAAAAAATTGGTTTAATCAATAAATAAATGTCTTAACAATAAATCGCGCGAGGACATTGGGGTTTATTATTTAGATATGTGAATATGTTGATATGTTAGAAACCGTTGCTTAGGATGAACTGAGAAAAAGAAATAACAAAACGAAAAAGGGACGAGATGGTACAATATCCAAGACATTGCGATCTTAATTTTTCTCTATCACATACATATTAAAATTTCACCAAATCTAATAGTTTAGTTTTGATTTAAGTACATTGTAGTATGTCTTACTGTATTAATTATGTCAAACTTTAATTTTTTTAACAGGACATGGTCGACTGGACGCAATATTAACGATGGTTGGCCAGATCCCACAAATGATAGTGAGAATAAAGACTGGTCAGTTGGACAGCCTTCAACTGCTACTGCATACACCGATTTAGTACAGGAGTTTGAACCTGGAAAACCATGGAAGGTAAGAATTTCCCAAAAATAAGTCAGGAAATGAAAACACTGTGCAGCACGAAATTTTATCTTTAACTAGACCAAAGGGAAATGAAAGTAGACTATCAGCAGAGAAAAAAAACTTGGCTTGAGTATAATTTTTTTTATTAATTAGATCTAATTCGAATTAAATTTAATAAGGTCTAATTGGGGCTAAATTGCACTTTATGGGGCGTACTCCCCTCCTTACCGGTTCTGGGTTCCCCAGGGCCAAAAATAGGTACGCGTAGTAACTTACAAGTGTGTGTACACTAATGAATATGATATGGGATATATGATACGTAGCGCCCGCAACACCCATTTACATATTTTGCCGGCAGCGCTATTTTCGAAAACACTTACAAATACATCGAAATTACAACAAAATATTTTTTTTTTTAATAAAATCGCAAAATCTTAAACTTTACTCAGCGAAGCTGCTAAACTTAAACTTTACTCAGCGAAGCTGCTAAACTGCCTGTCACATAATAACATCATATCTTGTATTGGTTTTTATTATTTTATACATTAATTATTGTTTAAAATATCTTTTTTCACGTTTTAACAAACTTACCGATATTTTGCAAGTGTTCAATTACTTTTTATATATTTTACATTGCTGTTAGTTTTGCGTTTTACTTATTCGTTTAGGATGTCTCCAAATTTGGATAGTTTAACAGTCAGTTACAATGATGTTATTATTAACATGGTTCGTATCTTAGCCAACCAAATTGAAGGTGTCAAAATATGTCATCTTAACGCACAAAGTCTAAACAATAAAATTGATGAATTTAGACTAGTCTTTGAAAACTCCTCAACCGATGTTATTTGTGTTTCTTGGCTTAAAAGAGAAACCTTAATGGCTACAGACTTTATAGAGCGGATCGTAAACATCGTACTAAGAAAACTCGTGCTGGTGGTGTGACAATATATATTAAGGACACAATTTAATCAAACTTTGTATGTTAATTTCGAGTACTTACTTGTAAATATATTAACCGAAGATTAGATTACTCCACTTTCTTGGAAATGCTTGAACAATTAACTTCTTGTATTGATTTAATAATTGCTGGTGATTTCAACTCAGATTTATTAGGAACTACTGATCTGTCTGATTCAATGTTACAAATTGGTCTTTCATCTGTTAATTGTAACTTACTTACTCATTTCACCAACACTGCGAGTACTCTAATTGATCTCTTCTTTTTTAATGATGTGTCCAAAGTGCTGTTATACGATCAACTGTCGGCATCATGCTTTTCGAGACATGATTTAATTTTTATAACTTACGACTTTCATTTGACTGGGATTCTATTTTTTACATGCCGTCTGTTAATGCCCAGCTGTGCTTTTTGGAAACTAATCTTCTTCATATATATGACCTTGTTGTCCCCATAAAAACAAGAACAACAAAGAAAACTACTAGACCTTGGTTTACTGTGTTTATTAAACTTTTAATTGAAAAAAAGAGATAGAGCTTACTCGCGTTGAAAACGATTTAAGACACCTGAGCTCAAAGAAAAATTTTTTTAGAATTGAAGTAAATCGTCAAATTAAAAGGACTAAATCCGAATATTATGCTAAACGTTTTAGTAACGCAATTGATCGAAAAGTAAATGGAAAACCATACGTGAAATTGGTATTGGGAAGATAAAAAATAATAACATTATCTGCAAATACAGTGAACTCAATGATGTTTTTACAAGAATATAGTTGTGCTGTCCAAGAGAATATAGTTGTGCTGTCCAAGAGCAGGAATAGGTATTCCTGCTCTTGGACAGCACAACTATAATATTGATAATAACCATAACCGCCGTGACATTTTTGAATTTTGCTGTGTAAATGAATCTGAGGTTTTACAAAATATTATTTGTATTAAGTCTAATGCTATTGGCTATGATAACATCAACTCAAAATTCCTTATAATCCTACTTCCTCAGCTGTTACCATTCATAACTCATTTATTTAACACCATCGTCATGACTAGTGTGTTTCCAACTAACTGGAAACATGCAAAAATAATACCAGTTTCAAAGTCTAATTCTGAGTTCAGGCTGTTACGGTTTCGTGGCCTCCACTGTCCAGTGAAAAGAGAGAAGGCGTAAGATGGTAATTGGCCTATTAAACAGCCTGGCTATTAGGGTTCGTTTCTCCAGAAAACCATAAACAAAATTTTATTAGATGTCAATATCTAACCTACAGCATGATTCAACTTCATTAAACGATTCTTGCCTTGCTTTAAATAAGGATTTTAAAGATGTTATTTAATCCTTGGGTTTGCCCACCCCATATAAGTCACCGACTTATCCTTGGTTATTGCGCAACCAAATTTACAATAACCCCTAATATAATGGTCATGATATTCAATAAGCTACATACGAGTACCCCAGCATCCCACCCAATTCAAAGATTAACTTTAACAATCCATGGTATTATATTCAAAATTCATTCAAGAATACAAATGTTTACAATATTTCATCATATTGTCTAACTTATCAATAATGATCTTAAAATTTAGTAATTTTACTTTAAATAGTACATTTACTTGAGGTTACGTTACTTTTATTACGTTACGTTATTTGCTTAAGTTACGTTGCTGGCTGTACGTTACGTTACGTTACTGACTTACTTTACGTTACTAATCTTACATATACGTTACTGGCTGGACGTTACGTTACTTATCCTTTCTGTACGTTACATTACTTTACGCAAACTTGAGAGAAAACCATAATAATAATTTAAATAAAATGACTTACTTATTTTGATCCTGATTTATAGGATGAGCTGGTTATGTTTTATTTGTATGGTAATTGGTGATTTTTTTATTAATGCAATTTCATGATTTCGTCGTCCGATGTTGAGCGCTCAAAATCGTCGTTATGATTGATGATAATTGATGGGATGATAATTAATGAGATATCCAAATGAGTAGGGTAATTATTTATGGCCCGTTACAAAACAAAATAGAAAAAAAATTTATTTTAGTAAATTGGTATGGATGAATTTTGGTATATATAAAAAGTTTTAGTAAAAATATTGAGTTTTATATTACTCGGTAATAATTTGGACTTTGTATAAATTTTTATAATAATTTTGAATTATTTATAATAATTGTTAATAATTTTGAATTATTATAGTAATTATCAATAATTTTGTATTATTATAGTAATTGTCAATAATTTTGAACTATTTCAAAATTATTATAATTGGCAATTTTCAAAATTTTATAGGTAATGCAAATTTGAGGTTAGTTTAAAAAAAAATGAGGTTCTAATGTCGGGGTCTCCGACTGAATATATAAAAAAAAATATATAAATTGTCTACGTGAATGTGGTTTCAACACTGATTAAAGCTGAGGGCAGGCAAGTTGGGTAGCAGGATTCCTTTTTGTAGTTTCCGGGTTGGAGCTTATGGTGAGACGCTCCAGGTCACAGGCAACTTCTTACCGGCATTAACAAGTTGTCCAAATTACAACTTACGATCATCACGAGAATTGTGTATATTTTCTTGCCAGCCGCACAATATAAATTCCGGGGGAGAGGGTTTGACTGTGAGCAGACCGGTTGACACTGTGTTCACCGCAGCACCCCTGTGGTCTGGCCAGGCAGCAGCACTTCAGCAGGACGGTGTTATGCAATAACGCTATGTAACAGCCTCGTGGTGCAAAAATAAAAAAAATCTTCCCAAAATGTTTGGTGGCGGTACAACGGTGTTCTGTTACAAGAACAGCCAGGAACTCCAATAATTTTCCTTTCTGTGGACTTTAAGGAATAGTTTTCCAAGTAAAATTTTACAACGATCACTTATTTTTCCGAAGACGAGGTCCACGTTTTCCTGCAACTTAAACTTTAATGGCCGACTTTAACAATTTTGCAAATTCATGTCGTACGAGAATTTGCAAGTTAAAAGAGAACTGTCAAAAATACAAAAAAAAATTGTGCTGCCACCTGTTCAGATCACAAGAGGGGACGATGCCACTAATGACAACAATACACCGTAAAAAAATTGTATGAGTGGTACTGGCCCTAACAACACCAAAGGCTTTCCAGAACCAGAGATCGGAAAGAGTTTGGGAAACTGCCTAAACCACCTACCAAATGAAACATCCCAGTGTGGCTCGACCCACGAATCGACACTAGCAAGCCGGGCTCAAGGTCTGAGATCTTTTGCATGGAATACTCCTAAAATTTTTCCCTTCAGATCCTCCAGTTGATACAAGTTGTTACCTACCTTCGAGTGAATCCTAGCCTTCATATACTTTGGCGCTAATTTGGCGTTAAAAGCCCTACTAAAGTCGCTAAGCTGAAAATTGCGACGATAGATTTCCTGACCCGGAACATAAACTACCTTACGAGTACGAAGATTGTACGTTTTAGCTCCTTTATCATATGCCTTCTTTAAATTGCATACCACAGATTCGTCAATAAGTTTCATAGCATCTGGCTTTGAGAGTATCCCAATTTAACCATCGCTTACTGCGTTCAACTTGTGTAAAATAGGATAGCTAGAACCATGAATGACCATTTGTCTACCAAACAGTGCATAAAACGGAGACATTTTTATAGCGGAGTGTACTGAGCTGCGTAAAGATAATGCAATAGAATGTAGCTGATCATCCCAAGTGGAATGATCACCATTTATATAAGACCTGATTGCAGCCACGATAGAGCGGTTGACTCGTTCGGACGCATTGCTTTGTGGGGCATACACTCCAGTAAAAATTTGTCTAACCGCATACTTTTCACAAAATTCCTTCATCTCCTTGCTAATGAACTGTCGTCCATGGCGCTATGGAGTGACTCAGGGACACCAAAAATTGAAAACACATGTTTTTCTAAAAATCTTATAATAAAAGTACTATCTGCTTTTCTCAAAGGCTCAACAAAAACAAATTTCGAAAAATGATCTAGGCACACCAAAATAAATGAATTTCCCACCTTTGATCGGGGATACGGTCCTAGTAGATCCACATACAGTTTCTGAAAGGGTTTCTCTACTACGCTCTGACTACCCATGGGTGGTCTTGTGATGAAATTAGGGGCTTTGGTTGATTTGCACACCTCACAACTTGATATAAACTTCCTCACCTGACTTGCCATCTGAGGCCAATAATAATTCTGCCGCAACCTACTCAAAGTTTTGGAAATTCCCCCGTGTGACGCCTGAGGAGGATCATGAGCCGACCTAATCAATGACTCTGTCAGTCCAGTGGGTATCCACAACTTCCATGAAAGGGTATCGCCTTCGTCATCGCCAGTAGAGAATTCAGTCTTTTTATAAACAAATTTTCCGTCAGTTTTGACTCCAGGGAGCGCTTCAGAATTTTCCTGAATGTTCCTTCGAAGATCCTGATAGTATTTGTCATCAAACTCAGGAGCTTCCAGGTCCACTTCTACCACACAAAGCTGAATAGAGGCCAACTCCTCAGCAAATGCTCGAGAAAGAGTGTCCGGTACTACGTGTTCACTACCTTTGCGATGCTCTATTTCAAAATCATATGCAGCCAGCGACAAGCTCCAACGAGCTAACCGACCCGAGAGGTCTCTCTGTCCCATCAACCACCGCAGGCTTGCGTGGTCGGTGATGATTTTAAAAGGGAGCATCTCAATGTAGGGTCTAAACTTTTTCACCGCACATACCGCAGCCAGACACTCTAACTCGGTCACCGAGTAATTACGCTGGGCCTTATTCAACTTTTGCGAGTGGTAGTATATGGGCCTTTCTACTCCTTCGTCATCCAACTGACATAAAACCGCCCCTATACCAGTACATGACGCGTCACATTGAACTATGAAGGGTTTGGAGTAATTAGGATGCACCAGTACAGGTGCAGAGCATAAAGCTTCTTTAAGTTGTTCGATGGATTTTAAGGCACTATCGGTCATTTCAAACTTTTTATTCTTCTTTAACAGATCAGACAACGGAGCGCTTAGAGTGGAAAAATCTTTGACAAATTTTCGATAGTAATTAGCCAGTCCGAGAAATCGGCGAACCTCCTTAGGCGTTTTAGGAATTAAAAAACTTTTAATTGCGCTGACTTTTTCATCGGTCGTTTGTATGACACCATTCCCAATTAAAAACCCTAAGTAATTCACTTGCTTCATACAAAAACGAGATTTTTCCAAGTTAATTGTAAGACCACTCAACCTAATACACTTTGCCACCCTCTCCAACAAAACTAGATGTTCCTCAAACGATCGCGAAAAGACAAGCAAATCGTCCAAGTATACGAATACTCGCTCCTTTAATTCAGCCGGAATTACGAGATCCATCAAACGCATCATAGTTTGTGGAGAGTTACATAGGCCAAATGGCATGACAGTGTACTGATAGAGTGGCCTACCAGCAACTGTAAAAGCAGTTTTCTCTCGGGACGCCTTTGACAGAGGAATCTGCCAAAAGGCGTCCTTCAAGTCAATAGCAGAAATAAAAAATGTATCGGAGAGACGCATAAGTAAGCCTTCTATATGAGGAATTGGATAAGCATCCTTAACTGTCACTTTGTTGAGGTCCCTGCTATCCAAACAGACCCGTGTCTTCCCTGGTTTAACCACTGTCGCCACAGGAGAAGACTAGGGACTTTTACTCTCCTCAATGACACCTAATTTAAGCATTCTATCCAATTCCTCATATAGAAGAGCCTCCTTAGCAGGAGACATCGGATAGTGACGCTTTTTAATAGGGGTCGCATACCCCGTATCAATATGATGTTCAATGAGGTGCGTTTTCCCTAGTCCTAATTTTGAAAAAGAAGGAAATAACTGTTTAACATTTTCGACCATCCTTATCTGTTTAGTATTCAGTTCATGAGCGTTAGTATCGGCATTCATATTAGGCGTTGAAATTTCTGAAACTAAAAATTTGTCTAATCCGAAAAGTTTAAAGAAATCATAACCTAAATATAATGATTGTGTTAGACCTGGGGCAATATAAATCGTAATATCCTTTGTTTCGCCTTGATATGTAATCTTCGTTTGAGTTCTACCAATTATTGATGAAGGAGAACCATTCGCAACACTAACAGAAACTTTCAAAGGCCGAAAGTCAATGTCGTTTTCACGAAGAAATTCAACTGATCCCGAACCTAACACAGTTATCTCGGATCCACTGTCCAGCAACCCCGAGACGGCATTGCCCCATAGTTCAACCTGAGCATAGGGTATTGAATCCTGTTTGCCAGGTCCAATAATAGTACTTACGATTAACTTGTATTCGGATTTAAGATCTTTATGACGTTGCCGAGTTTTTAAAATACGCGAAGACAAAGCCTTATCAATTTTAGATGTTTCAAATTCTTTAAATATACGACTACGTATTTTATTATACCGATTCCATTTATTTATAAACGAATTTTGAAAATCTGGGAGTACATCACTGCAATCAATATCGCTCGTGAGAATTTTTAAGTCAGGTTTCTCCATTTTGTCAAAGCCGGTTTTAATTTTGTCACGATTTGGTAATTTATTATTCAAATCAATTCCGGGAGAACGATCTACGAGTCTGGGATCCCGGATACCCAACTCTGTCGGCCGTTTTTTTCCGTTACAGTCAACACAATTTGAAACGACGTAATTGTCTTTGCCACAACGATAGCAGAATATTCTATTCGATTTTTCCTGACAGTTAATAGCAATAAGACCGATTTTCTTACAATCGAAACATTTTAATTTTGAATGATCCGGGCCTTCACGTTTGACGTTAGTATAAATCGCGTCGACTTGGGGTAAATCTTCAGCACCGGGAGTAATAATCTCGTCAACCAAATTTAACTCATTCACTCTATGCGTATTTCTATTCATACTTCCCTCAACTTTAGCAATATCCCTTTCAGCGCGACGACATTCTATCAAAAATTCTGATAAAATTCGAGTTCTAGAACTGTGAATAAATACGGTCATTTTCGGATTAACATTACGTTTCAAAATTTCAATTAAATCGGCATCGGATCTTCTATTTTCCATTCTAGAATTCAATTCAGTGATCACGTGATAAAATTGATCAAAAGTTTCATTAGACCTTTGAGCCCTATTCATTATAGTATGCTCAATGTCACAATCTGTATCGGCAGTACGAAAATGATCCCTTAGCTGACTTCGCAATTCAGTCCATGAAGGATTTGGATTTCGAGAAAGCCAACCAAAAAACCAACATGCAGCTAAACCCTTCAAAAGTATATAAATATTACGAGCAACTTCTTCTAGAGAATATCTTTGCGAAATCGCAATATGTTCCACCCGAACAATAAACTCATCTACACGCAAACCTGTGCCATCGCCAGAAAAATAAATGTTCCAACGATGCATTTCAAGTCGCTTGAAATCATTACGATCTGAATCATTAAGTTGTACCCTACGCAGTAAATCTTCAATTTGACTAGAACCCCTATCTATCGGTGGTAGATCGTCTTGTTGTTCCAAATTTTCAGGATATGATATAGTAGGTTGTTGTACATTTAAACGATTATTAGACACACGATTACTAGAACCACGATTACCAAAGTAACCTGAATTTCTACTTCGATTTCTACCTCGACCTCGAGAATGTCGGTTCATAGGTGCCATGTCCTGCGGAAAATTGGGAATACTTAATCTTTGGGACTCTAACATAGTTGATAATCTAGATAGCAGACGTTCCTCCAAAGAAGCCATTTGAGTCTGAATCTGTTCAGAAATTATTGGCTCTAAAGCAGCAGCTGCCTGCGCCTGGTCCTGTTCCTCATGTTCATCCGTCATTTTGTCACTAACAATTATAGATAATCCCGCTGATTTTTCTACTAATTCACTAATATCACTTTCTGTCTCAACAATTGTATCGGAATCAGATCCACTAAATCCTAAAAAAGCTGAAGTGTTAGACTCGGAATCTTCAATAGGTACCGGAGTAGTTGATCTATTGCTTTCCTGTGCTCTAGTATTTGAGCGAGTACTACGCTTCATGAAACTGTAGCATGTAAACGTCAATTTTAAAAATTTTGTTTCTAGCTGTTATAAATTTTAAATTTTTTTAAATCAGAGAAATTACAAAATATAAAATTTTTTCAAAATCAAATGCACTTTGTCATATAAATTAACTTATTGAAATCAATTATATTTCAAAAAAAAAAAAATATCAAAATTTTATAAAACAAATTTCATTCTAAATTGGGTATATGGATGCTAGGAATTCACTCATATGTAGCTTAACAAAACATTTGTGGTAATCTTAAATATATCGCAGGCCATCAACAACAAAAATTCGCGTTACGAAATAATTGGACTGAAAACATACGACATACTTGCGTACTATCAAACATGTGACACAAACTTAAAATCGCGTTTGCAATTATTAGTGATATCACTATTGTTCAAACGACAAAAGATTCCACAGTATAGTTTAATAAATGTTGGGATACCATACAAATTATGAAACACATCAGAACTATGTAATATCACTTTAGCTAGTACATTTGCTGAAGGCCAATTGCCTCTCAGGTCAAGTTACTGAACTAAACTCCACTACGTTCCTGAATATTAAAGAAAAATTTGAAAATTATTTTATTATATTTTATAATAAAAGTTAACCTGCATGTTACTTTTCAGTACTAATGCAGAAACTACATTAATAAATTTCAAAATCATTTGTATGTACCACTTGACAAAAAAAAATCAATCAAAAGTAGTCCTTAGGTCTTTTTACAAAAATTTTACAAGTTTTCCGTTGAAAAATAAATATTTTTCCGGAAATCTTTTCAACATCCCGTTGGGCGCCATTGTTACGGTTTCGTGGCCTCCACTGTCCAGTGAAAAGAGAGAAGGCGTAAGATGGTAATTGGCCTATTAAACAGCCTGGCTATTAGTGTTCGTTTCTCCAGAAAACCATAAACAAAATTTTATTAGATGTCAATATCTAACCTACAGCATGATTCAACTTCATTAAACGATACTTGCCTTGCTTTAAATAAGGATTTTAAAGATGTTGATAGCGATTCCTGTTCTCACCTTCACCATTCACCTCAATTTTCGAATCGTATTATATTCCGTGTATTAATTATATGTCCCATTTTGATTTCTGATTTTTCAGTATTTGTTTATTGTAAAGACGATTGGACAATAAAAAATTTATAATTTTGTATTATTTGAGAGAAAATGAGGTTCGAAAACTGAGGTGAATGGTGAAGGTGAGAATAGGAATCGCTACCGTTATTTAATCCTTGGGTTTGCCCACCCCATATAAGTCACCGACTTATCCTTGGTTATTGCGCAACCAAATTTACAATAACCCCTAATATAATGGTCATGATATTCAATAAGCTACATACGAGTACCCCAGCATCCCACCCAATTCAAAGAGTAACTTTAACAATCCATGGTATTATATTCAAAATTCATTCAAGAATACAAATGTTTACAATATTTCATCATATTGTCTAACTTATCAATAATGATCTTAAAATTTAGTAATTTTACTTTAAATAGTACATTTACTTGAGGTTACGTTACTTTTATTACGTTACGTTATTTGCTTAAGTTACGTTGCTGGCTGTACGTTACGTTACGTTACTGACTTACTTTACGTTACTAATCTTACATATACGTTACGTTACTGGCTGGACGTTACGTTACTTATCCTTTCTGTACGTTACATTACTTTACGCAAACTTGAGAGAAAACCATAATAATAATTTAAATAAAATGACTTACTTATTTGGATCCTGATTTATAGGATGAGCTGGTTATGTTATGTTATGTTATGTTTTATTTTTTTTTTTTTTTTTTTTTTTTATAATTTAACCAATACTCAGGGGATGCCCCCTACTCATGCAGTGCATTGTATTGATCAGGAAAATAAGGTATCGGAAGGAGGAAAGAGGGAGTAGTGTTTGTGGATATTTGATTTAAATTTTTCTAAATTGTAAGTAACAGGGAAGACTTCTGCGGGAAGTTTGTTCCACATACGAATCGTTCGACTAAAAAACGAATTTTCTCTGTAATGCGTTGTGCGAAACACAGGACAATCAACTACAAACGGATGTGCTCTACTAGATAAGCGAGTATTACGAATAGAAACTCGGGCTCGTGGAATAAGTTCACTTATCTCAGATGAGCATCTCCCATGGTAATATCGATAGAAAAGTGTCACACAACCCACATTCCGACGATGCTCCAATGAATCAATAGAGTTGGATACACTACTGTCATTGATAAGCTTCACCGCCCTCCCCTGAACACGGTCCAGAAGCTTCAGAATAGACAATGGAGCCCCTGCCCATATATGAGAGTTGTATTCCATTTTTGGCCGGATATAGCTGGTATAAATAGTAAGGAGATCGGATGGAGTGAAGTAAGTCTTGCACCGTTTTAGAAAACCGAGACACTTGAATGCCTCTTTCGACACTTGAAATACGTGCTTATTCCAACGGACATCACACTGTATTCTCATGCCCAGAACATCAAGAGTATCCGATTCCTCAATACCTATACCATCCATAGTTACAGATGACAATGTCAATTCCACAGCCCGTCTGTGGGTTAACATACAACATTGGGTCTTGCGTGCATTAAAATCGACCTTATTCGCGAGACCCCACTCGGAGATTGTAGAAAGGTCTTGATTGAGTGCTTGGCCTATGATCGAATGAAAATGAATGACAAATGTTGCTGTCATCTGCAAAAGAGTAGATAGGGTTGATGGTCTGACCAAGAAGGTCATTAATAAAAATAAGAAAAAGGGTAGGAGAAAGAACAGAACCTTGCGGTACCCCTGAATTTAGCTGAAACTCGTTTGATGAGACCCCATCTAAAACAACACGTATAGTGCGGTCTCTGAGAAAACTCGTTATAAATCGAGAGAAGACATTACCGACACCAAAAGCAACTAGCTTAGTCACGAGTGCCCCGTGCCACACACGATCGAACGCCTTAGAAATATCTAGAGCAACCACTTTACTCTCACCAAAGCGGTGGATTGACCGGCTCCAACGTTCCGATAGAAACGCCAACAGGTCTCCCGTAGATCGACCACTACGGAAACCATACTGTCGATCATTTAAAAGTGAATTGGTCTCTAAATATTTGACAAGATGGTGGTTAACCATGGTCTCCATCACTTTGGAGATCGCAGAGCAAATTGCGATTGGGCGGTAATTTTCAGGGTTGTTAGCCGCACCCTTTTTAGGGATAGGCTGGACATTGGCCACCTTCCAGCATGAGGGGAAAATTCCCGCACGGTACGAAGAGCTGAAAAGTTTTGCCAATGGACGTGCCAACGTTAAAGAGCACAGTTTCAGCACCAGTGCTGATATGCCATCCGGCCCCGGTGACTTATTTACGTTGAGATCCGCAAGAACCCTTTTGACTGCCCGGGCCCGAAAGAAAATCGAAGGCATAGTATAGGATACCCTTTCGAGAACGGGCAGTGGTTGATCGCTTTCCGGCAAGAAAGAATTTCTTGCAAAAAGTTCAGCGAAAAGGTAGGCCTTATCAACCGGGTCAGTGAATGATTGATCGTCCTTTAAAAGAGTTGGAATAGAAGAACTAGCATTATCCCTTACTCTTTTAACAAACGACCAAAAGGTCTTACTGCCCGAGGAGTAGAAAGAACTTTGGCACGTAGACGCTGTTCGTATAAAACCTTTTCGCTTCTAAGTACCTTGGCACACTCGGTTCTCGCCTTTTTGCGGTGCAGATCAGTAACGGCGTTCTTATTCGAACGCCAATTACTGAAAGCTGCCTCTCTGGATCTGACTGCATTTTTGCACGTCTGGTTAAACCAACACTTGTGTTTTGATTTAGCCGAAATATGCTTCGTTGGAATAAAAAGTTTCATTCCTAGCATAATAATATTAACTACCATTTCTGCAGCGGCATCGACGTTGTCGTCGAGAAAACAGATTTTCCAGTTAAAATGCCGAAAGAAATCGTTGAGCTCGGCCCAACGAGCTTTTTCATAGAGGAAAATAGAGCGTTTTGGCGCTAAGTTGGAAACGCTACGAAGAGTAGAATATGAAAAAGATGCAGAAATAGTACTGTGATCCGAATTGCCGAGAGGTGCAAGTGTTTTCACTTCGTACTTTTCAGGGTGAGAAGTGAGGAAGAGGTCGAGAGTGTTCCGCGATTGCCCTTCAACACATACATTGTGTTGGTAATTGGTGATTTTTTTATTAATGCAATTTCATGATTTCGTCGTCCGATGTTGAGCGCTCAAAATCGTCGTTATGATTGATGATAATTGATGGGATGATAATTAATGAGATATCCAAATGAGTAGGGTAATTATTTATGGCCCGTTACAAAACAAAATAGAAAAAAAAATTATTTTAGTAAATTGGTATGGATGAATTTTGGTATATATAAAAAGTTTTAGTAAAAATATTGAGTTTTATATTACTCGGTAATAATTTGGACTTTGTATAAATTTTTATAATAATTTTGAATTATTTATAATAATTGTTAATAATTTTGAATTATTATAGTAATTATCAATAATTTTGTATTATTATAGTAATTGTCAATAATTTTGAACTATTTCAAAATTATTATAATTGGCAATTTTCAAAATTTTATAGGTAATGTAAATTTGAGGTTAGTTTAAAAAAAAATGAGGTTCTAATGTCGGGGTCTCCGACTGAATATATAAAAAAAATATATAAATTGTCTACGTGAATGTGGTTTCAACACTGATTAAAGCTGAGGGCAGGCAAGTTGGGTAGCAGGATTCCTTTTTGTAGTTTCCGGGTTGGAGCTTATGGTGAGACGCTCCAGGTCACAGGCAACTTCTTACCGGCATTAACAAGTTGTCCAAATTACAACTTACGATCATCACGAGAATTGTGTATATTTTCTTGCCAGCCGCACAATATAAATTCCGGGGGAGAGGGTTTGACTGTGAGCAGACCGGTTGACACTGTGTTCACCGCAGCACCCCTGTGGTCTGGCCAGGCAGCAGCACTTCAGCAGGACGGTGTTATGCAATAACGCTATGTAACAGCCTCGTGGTGCAAAAATAAAAAAAATCTTCCCAAAATGTTTGGTGGCGGTACAACGGTGTTCTGTTACAAGAACAGCCAGGAACTCCAATAATTTTCCTTTCTGTGGACTTTAAGGAATAGTTTTCCAAGTGAAATTTTACAACGATCACTTATTTTTCCGAAGACGAGGTCCACGTTTTCCTGCAACTTAAACTTTAATGGCCGACTTTAACAATTTTGCAAATTCATGTCGTACGAGAATTTGCAAGTTAAAAGAGAACTGTCAAAAATACAAAAAAAAAATTGTGCTGCCACCTGTTCAGATCACAAGAGGGGACGATGCCACTAATGACAACAATACACCGTAAAAAAAATTGTATGAGTGGTACTGGCCCTAACAAGGCCGATAGCAATTTTACCATTTCTGTCCAAAGTTTTTGAGAAAATAATACATAAACAGATAAGTGACCACTTAGCACAATATAATCTGCTCAACAGCAACAATCCGGATATCGACAGAAACACAGTTGCATCAAAGCTTTAATTTACGTTACTGAAGATAAACGTTCTATTGATTTTGGGAATTTAACACTTTTGGTTCTTCTAGATCACTCAAAAGCTTTTGATTCTGTTGACCATTCATTATTTAGTTCAAAGCTCTATTATCAATTATCGTTCTGTGACACATCAGTACCATTAATTAAATCGTACCTTTTAATCGTTCTCAATCTGTGTTCTTAATTGATTCTTATTCTAGAGCTTTATCTGTTACCCGAGGAGTACCACAAGGTTCAATTCTGGGCCCACTTTTATTTTCTTTGTACGTTAATGACTTACCTGATAATGTATCCCACAGTAAAATTCATTTATATGCCGATGACGTGCAGCTATACATCTACACATCGCTTAAAACTATAAATGAAAATGTATATAAGCTTAATTCAGATCTTGACAGCATTTATTGCTGGGCATCACGAAATGGTCTATGCATGAACCCACAAAAATCTAAATGTTTAATAATCCGTAAAAAATCTTTAAAACAAAATATTAACGTTGACATTCGTATTAACAATGAAATAATTGAAATCGTAACTTTAGCAAAGAATTTGGGCATTACATTTAACAACACGCTCAGTTGGGATAATCACGTTAATATTGTAGTAGGTAAAACGTACTCTTCGTTTTCTGTGGGCAACACTTTTTTGCCCTCCAGTTAATATTAGAATGCAAATTGCTAAAACTTATTTAATGCCGGTACTTCTTTGTGGATGCGAAGTTTATACTAATTGTGATTCCACTAGTAAGCAAAAGTGAAATACTCTTTTCAATAACATTGCTAGATATGTTTTTGGTCTTCACACTATTGATGGAATTGCAACCTTAAGTAAAAAACTTTACAACTTAACTTTTAATAATCTGGTCAACATCAGGACTCTTACGCTTCTGCACAAAATCATGTATACAAAAGTACCGTCATATTTATATAATCGGATAACTTTTGCAATGTCCGATAGGGGGAATAAGGTTATACCTATTGCACACAGAAGTAAGATAACGGAATGGCAATTTTACTATAACGCAATCTATCTATGGAACAGACTTTCGAATAGGGCACAAACAAGCAGCAACGTAAACACTTTTAAAAGCAAAATAACAAAACATTTGAACAATAATACAACGTATCTACACACTTTAAACTAAAATTTAAACTAATATTTGTATTTGCTATAAGTGTTTTTGATAATTAATAATTAATTTGCACTATTGTTAAACTTTGTAATTTTTTTTGTTGTGTTTAAACTGTTTTTAGTTTTTGATTTTTAAAATTTGTCATACGTTTTTTTATTTTTTAAATTGTATTAAATTGTATTACTATAACATCTTCTAGTTCCATACTTTAATTAAAAGATGTATGTCTTGTTGTACGGAAATACAGATAAGTAAATAAAAAAAAAATAAATAGGAGAAACCTCCCAAGCCCGGAAGAAGGCCTTAAGCCAATAAATATTGTACTATCACCTACACGCGGATATCTCTGGGTAATGCCAACGATAACAACTAAAAAATCATATTTTCATAAAAAATGTATTATTTTAAGAGCAAATTTTACAAAAATAACCAAAAAAAAAAACGCTGAAAAACTTCCTCTCCACTTTTGTACTTAAAACAGCTCTAGAGGGCGCTACGTATCATAGATAATAAAAATAATATCATTTTTGAAATCTTGGGGAAATTTTCTTTCATTTGAGTACCCACGCTTATATACGGATCCCGAAATAGAAAATAGAAAAAATTTCCTTTTTTAATTCCGGAAGGGTCATATTTATTTATTTGTTTTAGCAACGCCCCATAAAGTGCAGTTTTGCCAAATCTGATATGGCAATGGATAAGATTAAATATTGATCTATATTATATTGGTCTGCTGTGTCTTTTTGTTTCGAAAAATTTTATCAATTCGATTTCACTGCCTTTTAATACTTCGTTTTGTTTTTTTCAATTTATCTATTAATTCTGTTTCAGACATTTTAAAATTCATGTCAGTTATTACAATCTGCATACCAATATCTTTAGGGACCTTTATTTCATAATTTTTCACTTATCTCATTTTCTATTGAATTCTTGATCTTTTCTCTTTCTTCAATATTTTCGCTTTGAATAATTAGTGTGCCATTTCTATTCTCAGCATTCGAAATTTTAAAATTTATTGGGTCCACTATTTTATTTAACTCGGCTTTTGTTTTTTCTACACTTTCTTTTCCTTTGGTTTTTATCGCTGTAAAAAGATATATTTTCCCCAAAGTTTCACATAGAGTTCGAGAAAAAATGTCTACAAATGTTTCAACTCTCGAACTCTCTACAAGAGCGGTTGTGTTTTATTTAAGCTCTGATTAAATATTTTTTACTTTTAATATAAAATCGATTCAATTAAAAATAAATTAAAGTTTTTCTTATAACAGTTTATAAATTACAACACGCGTTAATTTTTTTTTTTATAAATTTAACTTTTGTTAACCTAACGCTGATTTTTAACAATATAAACTGTTTAATAAGAAAATAAATGCTAAAATAAAAACTGAATAGCAGCAACAACAACTATTTTTGTGAGGGTATTTGGTGGTGTAAATCTAAAGAAAGAAAACAAAAACAAAGCAAACCAAACCAACAATAACTCTTTGAAAAGCTAAACATTAAAAACAAGAAAAAAAAAAAATAAGAATACAAAACAATATAGTTTTAACACACATGCTTACTATGCCAAGAGCAACTAGTAAGAGACCACTAGATGAGTATGTTCCTGAAGGTAGCGTTGATAAAATCTTTATAAAGTTTTAAAATCTTTGAATGCATAACAGTAGAAGTGATAAAGAATGCAATCATCGACAGTTAAGTAAAACATTTTGATGATATTGCAGATTTAATAAAGAAAAGCGAAAAAAATACTATCGGAGTTGAATAATAGAATTGATTCTATACAAGATGATTTGAATGTTTTAACTGAAAGAGTGAACAAGCTCGAAATGAATAGTGTTGAAACCGTAAAAGATGAAAAGAAAATATTGATTTGAAGAGAAAACTTTTAAAAAGTGAAAATTCTGAATTACGAAAACGAAAATCTTTTTGAAATATTCGAAAATATTTGTAAATTTTTACAAGTTCCTACGCCTCAGGTTGGTAATATGTATCGACTTAATAAAATATATAAAGATAACAAACCATATACTCCAAACAATGAAGTCATTGTCATTAAATTTTTTTCTGGTGTATGTAAAAAAATTATCGAGTGATGAACCGGCGCTGATTGAATTCCTATAGAGCAAATTAACCAGCTTTTTCATGAATAGGATGTGTCAACTGTTTATTGTTACCCTAATAACATTATTCCTTGCCATTATTGTGTTGATTTTTATTATTTTATACATTAATTATTGTTTAAAATATCTTTTTTCACGATTTTTTACTTTTTCATGTTTTAACAAACTTACCAATATTTTGCAAGTGTTTAAATACTTCTTATATATTTTAAGTTGCTGTTAGTTTTGTGTTTTGTTTATTCGTTAATGATGTCTCCAAATTTTTATAGTTTAACTGTCAGTTCCAATGATGGTATTATTAACATGGTTCGTATCTTAGCCAACCAAATTGAAGGTGTCAAAATATGTCATCTTAACCGACAAAGTCTAAACAATAAAATTGATGAATTTAGACTTGTCTTTAAAAACTCCTCCTTTGTGTTTCTGAGACTTGGCCTCAAAGAGGAACTCCTGATGGCATATTAAACCTTAATGACTACAGACTTTATAGAGCGGATTGTAAACATCATTCTAAGAAAACTCATGCTGGTGGTGTGGCATGTGTACATATAAAGGACACAATTAAATCAAACCTTGTATGTCAATTTGGTGATTATGAGGAAATTGAGTACTTATTTGTAAATATATTAACCGAAGGGAAGAAGTTAATGGTTTGTTGTGTATACCGTTATAACAAACGTGTGGATTATTCCACTTTCTTGAAATGCTTGAGCAATTAACAACTTCTTGTACTGATTTAATAATTGCTGGTGATTTCAACTCAGATTTATTAGAAACTACTGATCTGTCTGGTTCAATGTTACAAATTGGTCTTTCATCTGTAAATTGTAACTTACCTACTAATTTCACAAACACTGCGAGTACTCTAAATGATCTCTTATTTGTTAATGATGTGTCCAAAGTGCTGTTATATGATCAGCTGTCGGTAAAGACATGATTTAATTTGTATAACTTATGACTTTCATTTAAAACATAAAGTCAAAACTTTTTCGTATCGTGATATTAAAAATATCAATTATCAATTTTTGGATGAAATTTTTTATAATATTGACTGGGATTCTATTTTTTACATGCCGTCTGTTAATAACCAACTGTGCTTTTTGGAAACTAATCTTCATATACAGTAGTGGTCAAAACATTTGGAACTGAGATCGCATTTGTTGTTTTCATTGATTTATTTTCTTCAAATCACACCTAGTTACTAAAATTTATTTTTTACATATTCTTCATACATTGTTTAATGTTAAACAGATAAATAAAATTAATTCCGTTAAATTAAAACAACAAAAAAATTAATAATAATAGATGTATTCAAAATGCAGGTGTTCAGAACATTTGCAACTCTCATTATTCTTACTCTTAACGAAACAATTTATACTAACAAATGCTAGGATATAACGGTAATCGCATTCCTTTTTAATATGAGATTCAGGCCGTTACATTTTTAAAACAAATTTATTGTAATTATTGCTCTTTAATAGTTGTAATAAGATGTTGGAAGCATAAACATCGTAAGAATAATTTTTGTAAAAAATGGCTGGAAATAATTACAATTCTGATTTTAAATCAAAAGTTTTAAATGATTTTCGAAATGGACTTTCCCAAAAAAAAATTTCTATAAAGTACTCCGTTCCAAAATCAACGATTTGCCGCATTGTTAATAGTGGTAACATCCACACAACTCATAAAGGTAGAAGACCCCGTATTACAACTGTAAGAGAAGATCGGAAAATCAATAATTTTTTTTACGAAATTTCCCAATGCAGTTCCCAGAGAAGCTAAAACTGAACTTTTAATAGATGCCAGCCTTCCCACCATTAAAAGAAGAGCTCGAGAATATGGTCTTAGAAGTTATAGATGTACAAAAAAAACGTTTGTGTCGGAAAAAAAAAACCGAAAAACTCGGCTTGACTTTGCACGCATTGTGGTCAGATGAGTCTAAATTCAACCTCCGGGGATCAGATGGAAGAGCCATTGTTTGAAGACCACGAGACGAAACGTTTAATCCCAGATACACAACCGCCACAGTGAAGCACGGAGGTGGAAACATTATGGTGTGGGGTGTTTATCAGGAAATGGGATTGGCCCAATTCACCCCATTACTAGCACAATGACGGCCACAATCTATAGGATATTTTGAGTTCAGTTATGCTTCCGTATGATGAATGGGAAATGCCACTCTCATGGTCCTTCCAGCACGACAACGACCCAAAACACACGGCGCACACAGGGACAAATAAAGAAATTACGTAGACAAAAATGAAATTTTTTATTTTGTTAAATGTAACCACTATTGCACTTAATAAGTTCTATATACCAGTACGCAATTAACCTATAAATATTTATTTTTTTAACGCATCACATTAGTCTGTACGTGCGTGCAAAGTATTATTATATGTTACACGCACTTATACCTGTCAGCAACATCTATAGCGTTTATTGTTGCTACACTCGACAATTTTTTGTAAATTTACAGTTTAAAGTTTTTTAAATATATTTTTAAGCATCAGGTATCTGATTTAATTTGCAGTTATTATTAAAATAACAATTATAGGTAGTGTAGACATAGTATAAAGTTTTTATTATGAAATATTTTGAAAAATTTACTTTAGATAGAGCTATAAAAAAAGTTCCAAACAGTTCCTCGTCTTTTCCTTATAAGTTAAAAAAACAACTACTAATAAGTGTAAAAAAGTCAAATGGAGGTCCAACCGTTTCCAATTTCAATAAATAGAGCATTTTTTCATCAAAAATCAAGTTTAATAAGATTTAAGCGAATTCGATCAATTTTTTTTAAATTGTCCGCCATTTTGAATTTTTGAAAACTAACATCAGATTCGTAATCAACGACCCCAAAAATGCCGTGCATTTTTTCATCAAAATCAAGTTTAATAAGTTTTAAACGAATTCGATCAATTTTTTAAAAATTGTCCGCCATATTGGATCCACGATTTTGAATTTTTAAAGCCTGACATCAGATTCGTAATCACCGACCCTAAAAACCTTAAGGTACCTAGTTTTATTAAAATTTATTGAATCCATATGAAGTAAATAATTTTGTCGCGCTAAATTTTCGATTTGTCCCTGTGTGCGGCGGGGGTTGTAAAAGTTTGGCTGCAGAAAAATGAAATTAATATCATGCCGTGGCCGACTCAATCTCCCGATCTCAACCCGATTAAGAACATGTGGATGATTGTAAAAAGGAATATCGGCAATAAAGTATTCCGAAATGGTGATGAACTTTTCGTCGAGTTGGAGAAGCAGTGGAATGAAATTTCTGACGATTATATTAAAAAGATCATTGCCTCAATGCCTAAGAGGTGTTCAGAAGTTATAAAAAATAATGGCTACGCTACAAAATATTGAGCGTTAAAACCATGGTTTGGATTTCCTGTTAATTACTTTAAGAGTTGCAAATGTTTTGAATACTGCACTATCGACTTATTTTGTTAAAATTACTTTTATTTTTGAGAAGTTATGAATAATTTTTTTGTATTTGTAAAATAATATGCTATAACTGAATTTAATAAAAAAAAAAAACAAAAACTTATACGACAAATCTTTTTGATCAAAAAAATGATAACTACCTAAGCCATGATTTCAGTTGCAAATGTTTTGAACACCACTGTATATGACCTTGTTGTCCCATAAAACCAAGAATAACAAAAAAAACTACTATACCTTGGTTTATTGTGTCTATTAAACTTTTAATTAAAAAAAAGAGATAGAGCTTACTCGCGTTGGAAACGATTTAAGACACCTGAGCTCAAAGAAGAATTTTGTAAGGGTAGAATTAAAGTAAATCGTCAAGTTAGAATATTATGCTAAACGTTTTAGTAACGCACTTGTTGGAAAAAGTTAATAGAAAACCATACGTGAAATTGGTATTGGAAATATCAAAAATAATAACATCTGCATATATAGTGCAGATGAATTCAATGATGTTTTTACAGGAATACCTATTCCTGCTCTTGGACAGCACAACTATAATTTGAATAATAACCTGTGTAAATGAATCTGAGGTTTTACAAAAAATTATTTCTATTAAGTCTCATGCTTTTGGCTATGATAACATCAACCCAAAATTTCTTATAATCCTACTTCCTCAGCTGTTGCCATTCATCACTCATTTATTTAACACCATCCTCATGAATAGTGTATTTCCAACTAACTAGAAACATGCAAAAATAATACCAGTTTCAAAGTCTAATTCTGAGTTCAGGCCGATAGCAATTTTACCATTTCTGTCCAAAGTTTTTGAGAAAATAATACATAAACAGATAAGTGACCACTTAGCACAATATAATCTGCTCACCAGCTCTGGATTTCGACAGAAACACAGTTGCATCACAGCTTTAATTGACGTTACTGTTCTATTGATGGTGGGAATTTAACAATTTTGGTTCTTCTAGATCACTCAAAAGCTTTTGATTCTGTTGACCATTCACTACGTTTACTTTGTTTGAAGCTCTATTATCAATTCTCGTTCTGTGACACATCAGTATCATTAATTAAATCGTACCTTATTACTATAACTTCTTCTAGTTCCATACTACAATAAAAAGATGTATATCTTGTTGTATGGAAATACAGATAAAAAAACAAATAAATAAATATCTTTGTGCATTGATATTACCTGAAAAACCTGAATAATAACGTTACCCTTAAAATACCGAAACCGAAGTTACTCAAAAACAGTTATCCTTAAAATAGCGTTACCGAAATAACTCAAATATCGTTACCCCTAAAAAAATACCGTTACCGACATAATTGAAAATAGCGTGACACGATACCCGCATCGAATCGGTTACCATCCATAAAAAAAAGTCAAAAAAGACAAATAAAAAAAAAGTTTAAACAAGCTAATACCCAGGACAAAAAAAAAACTTACAAAAAAGTTATTTTAAAACCACTTCAAATTGCATCAACTAAATTTGTGCTCAATAACTGATTTATTTTTCTCGTGATGTTATGTACTCAGTAGTTCATAATCCCAATACCCAATATTGTGACTATGTCCGTTATGGTTATGGCATGTTGCCACCACAACCGATAAATTACATTTTTTGTGCAGTTAATGCTACGTTTAGACTTAAAAAATAATCTAATAAAAAGTGGATTAAATACTCATATTTGAACTAAAAATATGCAGTTAATCAACTTTTTACTAGATAAAAAAGCTAAATTGAGCGAAAATGTGCCTTTTGTGTTATTTACCTTTGTGTTTATTATCAACGGTTTCTAGCCAACTCAAATATATTTTTAACATTTTGGAAAATTGTGTTCGTATCAAAGTATTTAAATTTGACCAAGTTCTATTTTTAACACTTAATACTACATATAATATAAAGATCTTGAAAAAAAATTTATTTCATTTCCTGCAACAAAATAATTTTGTTTGTAGATCTCGGTGATAATTATAATAATAATAATATATATAACAATAAAATTTTGCAATAGTAAAAGAAAACTTTAAATTCCAAAATCTATAACATATATTTCAAGGGTTCGCAGATTAAAAGTATTGAGGATGATCCAAGTATAACTCCTGGAAGTGTAGCTAGATCTCCATTATCAATAAATCCAACGCCAAAAGATGCTGATATTTTTTCTAATGCTGCTAGTAAGAATTCCCCGACTGATTTACCATCATTAGGACTCACATCATCATCCACCTGGAGCTTTAATCCCTCATCCAGCAATCAAAATTTTCCAAGGTAATGTAATTTATACATCCATGAAATTGTACGTCCAACAAAAGCTCGTTCTGTTGTTAATTCCTTAGTTGGTCGGATAATTCACAACAAGAAATATGGTCATCAATGAACAAGACATCACGTGGTCCACCGCCAGGTTTAGGATCTAGTAAATCTGGAAGCGGTGGTGGTGGTGTACCTAATGTAACGAATCCAGGTAATGCTAACGGCTGGCTAGGAGGTGGTCGAACATCTGGCGGTTGGTCAGGAACGAATTCTAATTGGAACTCAAATTGGTTACTACTTAAAAATTTAACCGCACAGGTTAGTAACTTTTGGTGTAGTTGAATGTACAGATGTCATTTTAATTTTATTTAATGTACTTTTAGATTGATAGCTCAACATTACGTACCTTATGCATGCAGCACGGACCTTTGTTAAATTTCCATTTGTATTTAAATCAAGGCATAGCCTTATGTAAATATGCCACACGCGAAGAAGCGTGTAAAGCACAAATGACATTAAATAATTGCTTTTTGGGCAACACTACCATTATTGCAGAATCGCCCAGTGAAAACGAAGTTCATTCGATCTTGCATCATTTGCCCCTACAAAACACTAATAGTACTGCCACACAGCAACACCAACAACAACAAGCACAACAGGGTCAAGCCCCAAGCCATAGTAACACTGGTGCTGTCAATAATGCAGGAGTGGGAGGAGGTAGCTCAAACACAAATGCCAACAATGCCTCAGGTTCACAAAATCCTTCGACATCGGGTGGTAATGTTAATGGTGTAAACACACAGTCTAATAATCCCTCAAACAATGCCTCTAATGTTAATGGTGGTAATAACGCCAACTCCGGCCAAAATGGAAATCAACCATCCAACCACAATTCTCATCCGAATACAAATACCCAAAATTCAGCTACAAACAACACAAATGCTGCGACAAATAATCCTTCAAATGCTAACGCGAATACCGGGTGGCGTTCAACGACCCAACAGCAACAACAGACCCAAAATTCTCAAACACGACCAACAGGTGGACGTGATGACTTCGAATTCATTTCCAAATATGTGTGTTCGATTGTGGATGACTAGATAAGGCTTAATAGTTTAAAACCAATCCCCTCTAATCCTCTTTCTATCACACTTCCTTAAGTACCACTACTACTTCCTAGCTTACAAGAACCATATAGAAGATTTCTCAAGTATAACTATACACATGAAAAAAAAACAATAAAAAATGCGATTGTATTAACAATTTAAAAAATGTATATATTATTAAAAAAAAAAAACGAGAAAAAAAGTAAAACCCAGCGACATGAATTTGAAGACTGTTATGACATTTAACAAAAATTATGGTTTATTCAATAAACATACAAAATTTATCTGCTTTAATAATAATAATAAAAAAGATTCAAATGTTTCATCTTTACATTTAAAATAAACATACCTAATCTAAATTACAAAACACACTTTGATTAAAACCAGAGCATACCATCAGACCGGGTAGCTCGAGCACACCTTGTAGCTCGAGTACACCGTGTAGCTCGAGTACACCGTGTAGCTCGAGTACACCATGTAGCTCGATACTCGTATAGCTAACGAGTAAACCGAGCCTAAAGAGCATAACTAGTAGTGAAAACTGAACTTATATAAAAAGATTAACATAACAGTTAACAAGGCAAGTATATAATATGATAATATCCGATTTTGTTGATAATTTTGATTCGAATATGTTGCAGAGAAAAACATTTTAATGTTGAGGTAGTGAGATTATTGGTCATTAATTATTAGATTAATTATAATTTTTGATTAAGGTTATTTGAGATTTAAATTACATATTTATATATTTGTATATTTATTTTATAAATTAATTTTAATTATTTATCTTTGTTACTAGCTGAAAAGCCTGTCCATGCCGGAGGTTTAGAGTCTAAAATTAAAAATATTTTTTACTCACTAATTTGTTTTTGAAAGTTGTTAAACTACGCAAAATAGACACTTAACATAAATACATTTAGACGAAATAAGTAGTTTCTTCTTTAAACTTATATCTTTAAAAATCATCCAACTTGTTTTCTAATTAATACGAAATATTGAGAGTTCTTAATCGAAATCTATTGACAATTATTTCAACGTTTTTGTTATAAGAAAATGATTTTTGCCATTTAATCGCTTATTCTATATAAACAGAACGAAGGGAAAAACTAAAACACATGAGTTTTCTACCGACATATGCCATTTTTGTAAATTACAAGCGTTAATGCATTGCTTTACATTAGTAGGGAAAGGAATTTCATGCAAATTTATATTTTTCTAGTTTGTGCAAAACTGATATTTTCTTCTTTAATTCAGTCTTTCCCTTTTTCTTTTTTTTTTTTGCTATAAAAAATATAAACATTTTATTATTGATTTAAGTGAAATATATATTTTTTTGTCATCGTGGAACATTTCTGAAGAGGATGATACAACATTAGGACTCCTACCGAACTTTTTATGATTATTTATAAAAAGCACAAATAAATAACAACTGTGGTTATATATACTTTTCAGAATTTACAAAAAATCTACATAAAAAATACAACGTTGAATATGATAGAATATCAAAAATAAGAACGATATTTGAATATCAATGTGTGTGAAAAAATTTTAAAAAGCCAAAAGAGTTTAAAAAAAATTTCCAGAAATATATCTACAAGACTTATAAGCAAATAATTAAATTTAATGCGATATACTTAAATATAAAAAAAAAAAAAATTCGAGTGGTAAGTAATCCAAAAAAGAGAATAACAGGTTCATCAATTTCGGATAGACACGATGCAGAACCAGACTTAGAAGTAGCAGAACCAAACGAAAATTTTATTGAAAAAGAAATTAAAATGTTTATTACGGAGCTTTTAAGTCCCGAAATATAAATATATTCGAGTATTGGAAGTCAAGTCCATTTACAAATATAAAAGCTGTAGCAATAAAATATTTATCAGCCCCACCAACTAGTGTAGCTAGCGAACAACTTTTAAGCGCTGCCGGACAGCTGTATTCTGATGGACGAAGCTATTCACATGGTGTGAATGCGGAAAAATTGCCTTTCTGTCATTACAATATCAAACTTTTTAATTTTAAATATTAAAGTTTTAAGTTTTTTTTTTCTATATCAACTTAAAAATCGATCAACTATTTTTCTTTGACTATAAAATATAGTACAAATATTTTATTCATTTTTTGTACTTAAAATAGTACAACTATTTTCCAAATATGATTTTTTAAAAAAATATAACTATAAATTTGTATTTTGTTTATGTTTAATAACTTTTTGGTTTAAATTTATTGATCTAAAAAAACAATTTATATTTTTTTTTATTAAAACAAAAAGTTCGGCTTCGGCCGAACATTGATATTATGGCCGAAGTTCGGCTTCGGCTTCCGCCGAAAAAAATGAGTTCGGTCGGACACTAATAATTGTAAAAATGTGACAAGTTTTCTATGCCCCTCAACTCACAAACCGAATTTGAGATTTCACTTTTATCTATATTTCATCTATTCATTCATCTATTCATAAATTTCAAAATCCGAGGTGTTAATGGCAAAAAAAAACTAGCAAAACTACAAAAAGGTAAAAAAATTTGACTTTTTTGAGAAAAATTTAAAAATTTTGGGAAAAAGACATCTCAAGCGAAGAAAGTTTGAAAATTGTTAAAGCTCAAAAAGTTGAAGAAAAAGCTTGTTTTAAGCACAAAAATTAAAAATCAAAAAATTATAAAATAAGCGAATATGATTAAAATTTAATCTGGCAACGCCGTAATGCCAAGTTGATTTGTTTTTACTCGCAACAAAGCTTATAATTAAATATTTAATAAAAAATAAATTAATAAGCATTAAAATTGCGAAAACTGCTGAATTTTATTAATAATATTGCAGTTATATTGGAAAGTGTCATCGATTACGTATACACAGTTAATCTATAAAAATACTAAATTTTCTTTTTGTCATCAGAAGTTGATTATAACCTCAACAAGTTGCTTCTTGTATTAAACGTGTAAAAGAACGTGCTCAGGTCTAGGATTGTGTCATTTAGTGTAAAAATGATATTGTAAAAGTTTTAGCTCAATCGGACTATGCCTTCCCGACCCCATTCAGCCCTAAAGTTTAGAAAACGGAATACAAGGCGAAAAAGTCACTTTTTTTTAGTTTTTGTAAAATTTTTTAAATGTAAAAGTTTTTACTCAAGAAGGTAAATTAATCGAAACGAAGATATAATTATGTTTTCAAAAAGGTATAAAAACACAAAATCGGTTAAAAAATAGCCCAGTAATAAATAATGCCCCAGACCGCTAAGGTGGCAATTATTACTTGACCGAGAAATTCGAGCACACATTTTAAATTGATTACTGAAATATATTTTTTTTTGTTAAAAGAATCAAATTTGTGAGATGTAAAAGAAGTTTTTTTTTTTTTGGATGGCGTTAAACTGTCCTAATGCGATGTCAAAAACGGACAAAATTTTTAGGGTGTTTTTCAAATCTCCAATTTCAAATTTTAAAAAAATTTCTTCAACAATATCGCAAAAATTGAGATTTGGACTCCAGTGACTTGTTTAAAACATGTTAGAGATCGAAAATAAAAAATTTTAAAAATATCCCCTGGCACACTTGGGTAGGGCAACGATTTAGTTTTTGCAAATTTCGAGGAAATTGTGTTTTTTTGTAATTTTTGCCTTATTTGTTGTCATAAAATATTTAAAATCGAAAATTAGCTACTTTTGTACCGTTTGTTGTTTTTGTTTATCATCATGACTTAAGGTTGAAAATAAAAAATTTTGGAAATCAATAACCCATGTGGACCAGAGGCCCCAAGAGACCCCACACATATATTTCAATTTACAAAAAACGTTGAAGATTTTTTTACTACTTTTGAATTTTAATAAACGTGATGTAAAATATAATAACACAATATTTGAAGATTCTGTGCCAAAAGTTTTGGACATATTAAAAAACGTTAACCCTTGCCGAGCCGCATTAAGATCAAAGAAGTTACAGCGATAATTTATATATATTTGAACAAAAAGTATTTAAATTTTTTTTTTACAAACCTGGCTTAGACCAGTACTTTAATCATTTAACATATATTTTGGACTAAATTAACCCTTGCGATTTTGTTGAAGAAATTTTTTTAAAATTTGAAATTGGAGATTTGAAAAACACCCTTAAAAATTTTGTCCGTTTTTGACATCACATTAGGACAGGTTAAAGCCATCCAAAAAAAACTTCTTCTACATCTCACAAATTTGAGTCTTTTAAGTAAAAAAAATATTTCAGTAATCAGTTTAAAAAATTTTTAAAATGTGTGCTCGAGTTTCTCGGTCAAGTAATAATTGCCACCTTAGTGGTCTGGGCATTATTTATTACTGGGCTAGTTTTTAACCGATTTTGTGTTTTTATACCTTTTTGAAAACATAATTATATCTTCATTTCGATTAATTTACCTTCTTGAGTAAAAACTTTTACGACATTTAAAAAATTTTACAAAAACTAAAAAAAAGTGACTTTTTCGCCTTGTATTCCGTTTTCTAAACTTTAGGGCTGAATGGGGTCGGGAAGGCATAGTCCGATTGAGCTAAAACTTTCACAATAGCATTTTTACACTACATGACACAATCCTAGACCTGAGCACGTATAAAAGTCGAAAATCGATTTTATAAAACCACTCTAGTAAAGATACATGTTAAGGATTCATCTGAAAAAATATTTCAATACGAGAAGTGTTTCTCCTATTTTGAAAATGTTGAACGTCTACAGTCTACAAAGGAACCAGATAGGAATGGTAATTCAGGAAATATTCCTGGTAAGGCTGTCGCTAATACAACCGTAAACAACAATTTGCCAACTAATTCTAATTCCGGAAACATAATTCCGGTCACAAAAAACACTTCCAATGCTGATGACTCTGATGTCGACACATCCAACAGTAATTCTTAAACAGCTTTTTATCACTAATTATAATTTTTGTTTTCCTTATATTTATTATACTAATTAATTATTGTCGGGGGAACCAAAAATATGCATTTGTGATTTGGATTCCGAAGTTTATGGATTCAATATTGTGATTTATGTAAAGAAAGTGGATTTCAAAATTTTATTGTATATTCTGGGAATATTTTAAATATTTTAAGCGTTTAGATAAAATTATGGTTATGAATAGGGCTCGAAGGTTAATTTAAATATATATTTATTGTCGTTAGCTGGGGAAATATCTTTGCGGATAAGCAAATTTGCAACAAAATGGCATCATTTTTTTTTTTTTTTTAATAAAATAAATATATAATAAATATTTTTTCATGTTTTTTCATAAATACAAATTTTTACATATTTCGCTATAAATGCACATTTTTAATTATTATATTTTTGCATTTTTTGTTGCATATTTTTCTCTAAATTCATATTTTGCATTAAAATTCAAATTAATTTTTAATGCTTTTTTGTGTACATTAAGAACGATTATAAATGTATTATCTCCCGAGCCCTTGTTATGAGCGCGAACTTTTTAATCATAGCTATTTTATAGCCAGATGCAATTTTGTAAATTTATAACTTCTTTATGCATATTTTTGAGTTGACTACATTTTACTATTTAGATTAATATGTTGAACATTAATTAATTTGTATTGATTTTATTATATATTCACGTTTAACTTTGTTGTCCAAATGGATACTTGATCAAAAATGAATTGTCTTTTTTTGGAAAAAATAATCTTATTATGTTTCAAATCGTGTGTTTTGATTTGGATGCGGCAACAGGCTTTAAAACTTCATCATTATGAAGTAGTATTTTGGTTGCAAATGGAATTAAATACAGAAAAGTCTTTTTATCTATGTAATAAACTCTGCTTAATAAAACACCGGAGTTTATTATATATCAGTTTTTTTTTTATTTATTTATTTTAAAACGTCGTTCTTACTGCGTTGCTACTTTATGAGTAACTTCTTTTTATTAAAATATTGTTTTACTAACTAGTATACAGAAGTAATATGAAATGTAACGGTAACTCTCATTTTAGTTGTTGCTTTAGTTAATGCATTGCTTAAGCAATTTACGAATTCAGTGTGTACTAAGAATACCAAACTAAAAGGAGAGCTAGTAGATCTTAAATTTATAAAAATTCTTACTTTAAAAGAATACAATCATTTTGCAATAACACTACAATACCCCCTTCATAAATTGTTTTCTCATCCATGAAAATTTATTCTTTAATTTTTATTCAAATTCACAATCTATCACAATTAAAATATTAAAGATGAGAAAAAAATTTTTCGTTTAACATAGAAAAAATACTTACATACTAAAATAAAAAATTTATGATTTCAAAACTTTTAATCGTTACTTCTTAGCTTTTCTTTCTCTTAAATTGTATTTTACAAAATCTTCTTCGATATTAGCATTTACAATTTCCTCTTGATTTATATCAATTTAATTTAAAATTGGTTTTATATTTCCATCATAAGAATTTTGGATACTGGGATTTAATTTCTGTAACGGATCTAAAAGAATTGTTGAAACATTTGTTTCTTTATTAAAAGGTTTAGTACAAGAAATAATTTGATTGGCATGCCTTTTCCATGTCTTATTAGATTCAGTTTCTACTAAAAAGGTTTGTCTTCCGAGAACTTTAAGTATTATACCTTTTATCCAAGAAACCTTTCCTGGTTTTGAAAAATCTTTAACCATTACATGATCGTTTTCTTTAAAAACATTTTTTTTAAAACCTTTGTAATACTTAATTTGACTTTTTTGTTTGTTTTCAACAAATTCTTTTACATCTTTCATATTTTTATTTTCAATTTTTCTTTTAGGATTAATAAGATCAAGTCTTGTTCTCAATTTTCTTTTATTAAACATTAAATAAGACGGTGAAACCCCTGTGCTTGTGTGTACAGTGTTTCGGTAGTCAAACAAAAATCTACATAAAACGCTATTGAATTCTGATATTGCAAGATTTTTTAAATTACGTTTAAGAGCATTTTTCATAGTCTTTACGGAATTTTCCGCCTGACCATTTGTAGCAGGATGTCCCACAGATGTGGTAACTTGTTCAATACTATTTAACCTCAAAAAATTTTTAAATTCATTTGAAACAAATGATGTTCCGTTGTCCGAAACAACACATTTGGGTAAACCAAAACGAGCGAAAAGGTCCCGTAAAACTTTAATAACCGCACTACTGGTTGTGTTTGTACCCATGTCAATACACTCAACCCATTTACTAGTACTATCAACTACCACTAAACACCAACGTTTCAAAAATGGACCAAAAAAATCTATATGAAGTCTTGACCAAACTTCATCAGATCTTGGCCAAGGAATCAATTCCTGCTGAGGTGGATTCGAACGTGTCATAAGACAAGCCTCACAAGAATTCACAATTTTCTCCAAATCCTTACTTTGGCCTGGCCACCAGCAACACTCACGCGCCATAGCCTTCATTTTAACTATTCCCATATGGGAAGCGTGTAAAAAACTAACCACCTCATCTGTTAACCGATTAGGTATCACGACCCGATAACCCCAAAATATACAATTTGCCTCCTCCGACAACTCATTTCTCTTCAAAAAGTATGGTATTACTTCCGAATCAGAACACTTTTCAGGTCATCCCAATTTAATAAATTTCATAACTCTCTGCAATAAACCATCTTTTTCCGTTTCGTTACCAATCGTTTCAAAATCTAAAAATTTATTCTCACCATTGAGCACTTGTAAATAATTAACATAAACATTTTCTGGAAAATCGCCTATAGAACCACTAGATTCCCTAGGATATCTAGAAAAGTAATCGGCAACATTAGTTTTAGATTTTATATGGCAAATATCAAATTGATAACCTGATAATGTTAACGCAATACGTTGTAATCGACTTGAAGCCATTAACGGTATTCCCTTTTTGGGATTAAAAATATGATGTAACGGTTTATTGTCAGTTACTAAAATAAAATGACGACCATAGAGAAAATGATGAAACTTTTTTACACCAAACAAAATTGCGACAGCTTCGCGGTCCAACTGCGAATACCTTTTTTCAGTATCCGTTAAGGATCTAGACGCAAACTCTACTGGCCTCTCAATACCATTTTCATCAATTTGTGACAACACAGCCCCTACACCTACTGGGCTTGCATCTACCGTTAATTTGGTTTTAAAATTTGCATTAAAATGCGCTAAACAATTATCAGCTAATAAAAAATTTTTCAATTGATCAACAGCTGAAGAACAATTATCGTTCCAAATAAATTTCGCATCTGCTCGTAAAAGCATATGTAATGGGTGTAACAATGTTGACACATCATTCAAAAATCTCCTATAAAAATTTACAACCCCTAAAAAGGCTTGAAGTTGCTTTACGTTCGTAGGGTATGGCATGTTAGCTATTTCACTAACCTTTTCCGGATTCATATGTAATCCATTTTTGTCAATAACATGACCTAAATATTTTATTTTTTTACAAAAAAATTCGCATTTTTCCGGGGACAATTTGAAACCAGCATCATTTAAAATATTGAGAACTCGTTCGAGCCTCTCACAATGTAATTTTCTATTAGGAGCACTTATCAAAATGTCATCCAAAAAGACCACGATTCCATCCAAACCTGTTAAAAGAGAATCCATAATTCTCTGAAAAATAGCAGGTGCTGATGCTAAACCATAAATCAATCTTGTATATTGAAAAAGACCTTTTGATGTTGAAATCGTTGTAAATTTTCTTGATTCCTCGTCTAATTGAATCTGTTGGTACGCCATGCTCAAATCTAATTTAGTGAATTCACTACCACCATGTAATTTTGCAAAAATATCCTCAATTCGAGGTAGAGGGTACTTTTCAACATATAAATGTGGATTTAGGGTAACCTTGAAATCACCACAGATTCTAATACTGCCATTCTTTTTTACGATTGGAACAATTGGCGTTCCCCATTCGCAATAATCTACCGGCTGTAAAATCTTCATTTTCACTAAATTATCTATCTCCATTTCCACTTTTTCCCTAATGGCTAAAGGCAACGGCCTTGGTCTAAAAAATTTCGGTACGGCCTCTTCCTTAACTTTTAGAGCTACCTGACTTTTCTTAAACAATCCTAGACCACCATCAAAAAGATTAAAAAATTTTCCAACTATACGTTCCTTATCTACCATTGACACTTCTGAGCAGTAATTAAAGTTGCTCACCTTAATCTGAAAAGTTTTCAAAAAATTTCGCCCTAACAGTGGTGGTCCCCCGTTCTTAATAACGAAGAAAGTAAGCACTTTAATTTTATCTTCAAATTTGACCTCAATGTCACATGAACCAATAGCAATAATTTTATCACCAACATAAGAATTCAATATCATTTTAAATTTTTTCAAATTGTAATTTTTAAAGTAAGATTCATAGGTTTTATCAGAAATCGCGTTAAATCTTGATCCAGTATCCAATTCCATTTTAAACGGTACATTCTTAACAAAAACTTTAACTATAATAGGATCATCATGATCTTGTGTACTTTTAATAGAAAATAAACTAACATCACTATTATCAATAAAGTTAAAATTATTTAACCTACACATTTTTTTTAAATGACCCTTTTGTTTACATTGGTTAATTTATAATTTTTAAACTTACAGTCTTCACTTTTGTGATTTTTGTACCCACATACTCTGCACTGTTGTTCTGTTGATTTATGCTGCTGCTGTTGTGGTTGATGGCGTTGTTTTTTTAAATTTTTCGCTGCTTCCTTCTTGTTACCTCCGTTGATTTGTTTGATGAAATTAAAATTTGGTTCTTCCTTCACCTCTACGGTATCATATTGCTGCTTGACATATTCCGCTTGATTGGCAATTTCCACCACCTTCTCGAATTTGCAATTCACCGACTCCAAAAATATTTTATCACGGGCCGGACCCTTTTCCAACCCCATCACAAATTTATCTCTTATGGCATTTTCCAAACACGTGCCAAAATCACAATTAACAGCCAAAGCTCTTACTCGCACGGCCCATTCATTTATCGTCTCCGTGGGTGATTTTGCTGCATTATAAAATTTGTAACGTTCTGCAAAACCAGATGTTGCAGGCTTAAAGTGTTTGCCCATTGCGTTTAAACACATTTTAAAAGTTGTTGCGGCTTCTTCTAACTTTGCCGGACTCACCAGATTTTGTAGCAATATATACGACGTTTCACATAAAGATGTTAGCAGTATAGCTTTTTTCTTTGTTTCATCTTTAATTTCATTAGCAGTCAAAAATTGCTGCAGTTGGTGTTCAAAAACTGCCCAATTTTTTTGTGTGTGGTCAAAGTATGGCACTCTACCAATTATTGATACACTCATCTTTAATTTTTTTTTTTTTTAAACAAAAATTTTATAAACTTTTTTAAGAAATTTATCACTTTTTAATTTTTTGTTTTTTCCTTCGTCGCCACTGTAATAAACTCTGCTTAATAAAACACCGGAGTTTATTATATATCAGTTTTTTTTTATTTATTTATTTTAAAACGTCGTTCTTACTGCGTTGCTACTTTATGAGTAACTTCTTTTTATTAAAATATTGTTTTACTAACTAGTATACAGAAGTAATATGAAATGTAACGGTAACTCTCATTTTAGTTGTTGCTTTAGTTAATGCATTGCTTAAGCAATTTACGAATTCAGTGTGTACTAAGAATACCAAACTAAAAGGAGAGCTAGTAGATCTTAAATTTATAAAAATTCTTACTTTAAAAGAATACAATCATTTTGCAATAACACTACAATCTATAAGTTACAACGTATGTGAGTCAATTCTGATTGAAGTCATGTGTGGCAGAAATATAATTTTAGTTGGGGTAGTCTACTTACCTGTAGTGCTGTTCTATAACTCTCGCATCGAATAAGTTTTCACATGAAACATGTAAAATGAAACAAAAACGACGCGAATTGAAACAAAAAACCGTTTCTCGCATTCGACTAGTTCTGTAACTTTATTTTATGAGAACTAGCTGTCATTATCTGTCACGTAAAGTTTTTTTCTCACAATATTGGAATAATGTGAAAAAAACTGTTGTGGTAAAATTTTTTTTCGAACATTTTTGAATTTGAAGTGTCAAATTTACTCACAAGATAAAACAAGGTGAGATTTGTTTCACTTGAATATTTTTGAAAAATTCCGAAAATAATGGCTTCAAAAAGCGTAGAAAAGGTAAGAACTTTATTGTTTATTAATTTTTCATGTGTTATAACATTCTTTGCACAATATTGTAGAAAAACGAACGAGTTTCCAAAGCCCAAAAGGACAAACTTGTCAATTACATGGGAACACATTTGGAGTTTGCCCGTGGACAGTTCGGTGGACTCAACTCAAATATGAGTCACAAGGAAGAATGGGAAGCTCTTAAAAGCACGCTGAACTCAATGGGAGGCAGCGAGAAGACCATTGATCAATGGAAGAAGGTATTTATTTATATTAGTTGTGTTTGTTTGTATTGACCAAGTTGTTCCTAAATATTACGTTTCAGTGCTGGCTGGATTTAAAGCGAGGAGTAAAAAAACATGTTAATGAGAGACGAGGCTTTATGAATCGCACTGGAGGTGGTAGCTACAGAGACATACCGAGAGATTTAAATGCTTTTGAGGAGGAAATCCTTAAAATTATATCGGTGGATGCAGTTGATGGCGATTCTTCTACTCCTGAGTCCGGAGTGATGATTGAGGAATTTCTTGATGTAATAATACTAATACCTTTCATTATTTCATATCTTTACCATAAATAGGCAATTTTAACCCTCTAACTGGCAAGCCCACAAGTGTTTTCATATAAGAAAACAAATTATTTTGTCCCACTGTGCCTAAACGGACAGAGGTGACAAAAATCTTAAAATAGGTTCAAATCAGGAATTCAATGGGCTCCAATTCAGCATTTTTAGAAAATGGCCCTAGTGTTTTTTTTTAATTTCCTACACCAAAAATTGTTTTTATACAAGAAAAAAAATATTTTGTCCCACTGTGCCTGAACGGACTTAGGTAACAAATATCTGAAATTAGGTCCGAATCAGGAATTCAATGTGCTCCAATTCATCATTTTTAGAAAATGTCCCTAGTGCTTTTTTAAAAATTTTGCTTTTATATGAAAACACGTTTTGCTCTAGCAACTTTTTAAAAAAGCACTGGGGTCATTTTCTAAAAATGCGGAATTGGAGCCCATTGAATTCCTGATTCGGACATATTTTCAGATATTTGTTACCTTAGTCCGATCAGGCACAGTGGGACAAAATATTTTTTTTTTTCTTGTATAAAAACACTTTTTGGTGTAGGAACTTTAAAAAAAACACTAGGGCCATTTTCTAAAAATGCTGAATTGGAGCCCATTGAATTCCTGATTCGGGCCTATTTTCAGATTTTTGTCACCTAAGTCCGTTCAGGCACAGTGGGACAAAATGAAATTTGTTCCTTTATGAAAACACTTTTTGCTCTAGCAACTTTTTAAAAAAGCACTGGGGTCATTTTCTAAAAATGCGGAATTGGAGCCCATTGAATTGCTGATTCGGCCCTATTTTCAGATTTTTGTCACCTTAGCTCGTTCAGGCACAGTGGGCCAAATAATATTTTGTTCTATATGAAAACACTTGTTGTTCTAGCACTTTTGTTCTGTTGATCTATGAAGAATCCTTAATGAGTTAAAATAGACTATGGTAAAGGGTATAAATAATTCAGCTAATCCAAAACTCTCTTTCTCTTTTTAACATTTAATATGCCTTCTATAAAATTTTTAGGAATCTATGCTTTCTATAGAAATTTTAGAGGATGAAAATATACCCCCACCAGCAAAGAAAAAAAAAGAACCACTACCAACAACATCATCAACAACAACAACAGCCTCAGAATATAATGAAGCTTTAAGAGAATCCCGCCAAATGCATGCTGAAATGATGACTAAAATGACAAAAATAGAAAAGCAAAATGACGAAATTTTAAAAATGTTTCGTATGAACAACCAAAAGTCTTGTGACAAATATAATTCACCATAGATCTTTTTATTGATAAGTGTTCTGTACAGATAATATTACTTATTCACTTTTTTAATTATTTTTTAATGTAAAAACGAATGGATTGTTTTTTATTTTATGTTAAGTTTTATTTTTTATTGTTATGTTAAGTTTTTTATTATTTATTTTAGTAACAATGCCTTAAATATTCTAAAATAAAAAAGTCCAATTCAAAGAAGGCAATGAATTAAAAAAAGTTGTTTGCAATAACTAAATTTAAGTTAATTTTTATGAAAACTAATTAAATTAAACTTTATTAAATTAAACTTTATCAATAAAAATTTAAATTCAATTTGTGAAAGAAACATGTTTACATTTTAAGTCTTTTAACTCTGGGAATTATAAATTGTATGTAAAAGTTTAGCCAAAAAAGTCAATATGGTTTTACCGCCGACAAAAGCGCTCCTTCAGTCTATCACGTAAGCGTGTAGCTTCTCTAAGGGGTTCTGGCAGCTCTTCATCAGTTGTTCCCATGTCATCTAAATTTTCATCTATTACAATATCATCTGTTTGTAGTAATCCGTGCGCCTGTCGGAAGTTGTGAAGAGTGGTGCAAGCATTAATAATTTTACCAGCTCTTTGTGGTGTTGTGTGAAGGCCGACTTTTAAACACAAGAAAATTTTCTTTAAAACTCCATTTAAACGTTCAACACAATTCCTAGTTTGGGCGTGCTTTGTGTTGAAACGTTTTTCATCTAAATTTGTTGATGATTTAAAAGGTGTTATAAGCCAAGGGCGTAGAGCGTATCCGGAATCCCCTAAAACAAATAATTTAAAGATTTAAAGATTATGATAATTAATTTAAAGATTATGTTTCATCCTTTATAGTAGAATTTTATGCCAAATATTATTGTGGAACTTTTTAACCTATTATATTTTCGATTTAAGGGTGCTTTAGCCCTTTTCACAAAAAGTACAGAAGAGACCCATACATTGAGGAGTTAAATGGTTAAAATGTTCCACAAAAATGTTCCTCGTGATTCTGAACATGTTTTATTCCTTGAATGTAAGGGTCACACATGGTTTCTAATGCGGATTTATCATAATAATGTGCAAAAGGCAAGCAAACGTTGACTTCTTAAAATAAAATTCTGTCATAAAGTACTAAACGTTATTAATGTTTTTAATTACTCACCCAACAACCAAGTATGACTTTTATCAGATTCGTAACGTTGTTGCAATAAAGCATTTATTCGTGAAGCTTCCCAAATATACGAATCATGGGCTGCTCCACCAAATCTTGCGTACCCACCAAGAATTTTTAGATCATAATCGCAAATCTGAAATTGTTTGAATATTAAATAGTTTATCACTGTATTAATGTTCTTTTAGTTCTGGACAAAAATAAAATTTGGGAGTTATTTTACAACGTAAAAGAAAACCTCTATGAATTGTCTGAACCCTTTTGCTTTAAATTAGACAAATCGTTTTTAAAAATGCTGTCCACTTACCAACTGCACGTTTTTTGAATGATATCCTTTACGATTCAAATAACAACTTTCCACTTCCGGTTTAGGTTTCATTATACGTACATGCGTACAATCGATTGCTCCAATTACACCTGGAAAGCCGGTCTCTTCAAAAAACCTTAATAAAACCAATTAGTTTAAAAGTACAAAAAAATATTCGTAGGCTTACCTTTCCTTTATTTCATCATACTCATCACGAGTTGGAAATTTAATCCACTTGGGCATAAGCTTCTGTTCCAGTATGTCTGCTACTTCTAACTCAACACGGCAAATTACAGACCGACTCATAGCAGCTTCAAAATCCTGCCCTATATCTCTGTGAAAAGAGCCGGTAGCGAAAAAATGTAGTGCAGCACACATACGCAAGGGTTGTGGAATAAATGTATTCCTGACACCCTTTCTCATATGGGGACTTAGCTCACTTAACAAAATGTGTGCTGTTGTTTTAGTGAGTCGGTACAATTCCCGAAACCGTGCGTCAGGAATTTCAAACGGATCAGTTGCATCTCGCAACTTTCTCCGGTGAACCCGCAACATATTCCGGTTGTCGTACTCCTCACCAGCTATTAACGCCACACTGTACATTTTTTTATTAATTTTTTTTATGTTATTAAATGTCTTTTTTATTAATTTATTTTTTGTGTTTACACAAAACAATTTTTTTTATTTTTGTTGTTTGGCTTTTGTTTTGTTTATTTTTTGACAGCTGAATTGGAATATTCCAAAAAAAACGTAATCAGCGTTGCCGCTTTTCACATTTCAATACTGATACAGTTTTTATTCACTAAGCGAGAAACAGTGGAATTTTTTGTTTCATGCTGTTCGATGTGAAAACTTTTCACAAAAAGTTATAGAACAGCACTACTGATGGGAAATTGGACATGATGGAGGAAATTTTAGGCCGGATTTTTACACAATATGAAAATGTAGTTATAATGGGTGATTTTAATTGCAATTTATTTAACCCTACTAGGGCATCTAACATGCGCTCTCTTTGTAGCAGATTGAGTTTAAATACGTTCATAATTCGATTACGACGCATTGGGATATTGCTCGTAATACCACATCTTTAATTAATATGTTTCTGGTTAATGAATCATCTAATATTTGTTTTTCTGGTCAGGGATATGTACAATTTCTACAATCACATCATGCATTAATATATGTTTCATTACCCTTGGTGCCTCTAAGAGATGAAGAATATATTAAATATAGAGATTTTAAAAATGTAAATTTGGATCTATTTAATGCATACGTTAATAATTTTGATCTTTCCCTGTTTTTTTCTGATAATTGCGTTAATTATAAGTTATCTGTTCTGAACTCTCTACTATCCGGGTTGTTTATATATGTTCCTGTGGTTAAATACAAAACTAAGGATAAAAAAGACCCTTGGATGAAAGAAGCGGACGTAATTAATGTTAGGACCCTCAGGGATAGTGCTTATGTAGAGTTTAAAGCTTATCCTACTGAGGATAATCGGAGAAAGTATTGTAAACTGAGAAATAAGCTTACATCTCTTATAAGAAAGTATCGAAGGCACAGGAGGTTATGGCAAATTTTAAATAACTCAGGGTGTTGTGGAGAGCAGAACTCGCAATTGGTAAATGTTGATGTAAATACTTTAAGTAATTATTTTGTTTCTAATGGTAACTTTAATGTAGACCATATTGATTTTGATTCATTAAATGGTGAAATAGAAGGTTTTTCATTTAATAATATATCCGCTGATGATTTATGGAGTGCCTTAATGAATGTCAAGTAAAATTCGATAGGAGTAGATGGTTTTCCGCTTAAATTTATTAAATTAGTATTTCCTTTCATTCTGGAACCACTTTTATAGCTTTTAATTATATTATAACTACTTTTATCCTGATAGATGGAAACTTGCTAGAATTGTTCCAATACCGAAAAAGGGGTCTGTGAATTATTAGCATCCTTCCTTCTCTTTCGAAAATTATGGCGCATGTATTGAAAAAACTAAATTTTAGACATATTAATCAACATGTCTTGTTGAAAAACATTCAATATGCTTACATGGAGAGGCATAGTACATCTGCTATGTTAGTGGGCATCACTGAGACTGTTAGGGAGCATTTGAATGAGCATAGGAACTGTGTACTGGTATCTCTAGACCTTACCAAGTCTTAATCACACCATTCTTATTGGAAAATTGAAACGAAAACCTGGATTTTCGGTAATGGCTTGTAAATTGATACATTCTTACTTGCAAGGGAGGTCGCAGTTTGTAAGAGTAAATGGAATTGAGTCTAGTATTATTCACACATATTCTGGAGTGCCACAGGGCTCGGCCATTGGGCCTACTTTATTCTTACTTTATTTAACTGATATTGTTTGCAGATGATATTCAACTGCTATTTGGTAACTGCAGAGAATCTCCTAATGTACTGACAGCGGTAATTAATTTTACACTTGATAGGCTAAATAACTGGATGATTAGCAACGATTTTTCTATTAACCCATTCAAGACAAAGGCTATCATGTTTCGTACTCGTTATCGCAGAGTAGATTATCCGGAAATACATTTTGCTAGTACAAAAGTTGATTTTGTCCTTTCACTTACGTGCTTGGGTGTGATAATTTATGAATGTCTGAATTTCGGCCAGCATATTGACTCCATCTCCTCTAAAGTTACATTAGGTCTTAGAAAATTATATAGTTGTGGGCTGCATCTTCTATTGGGGGTAAACTGCAGCGTATGCGTTGTTAATGTCTAATGTCAATTATTGCATCGAGATTGATTCTGGCACATGGGGTTATAATTTAACTAGGATTGAACTTATTGTTAAAAGAATTGTGAGATTTGTGTATGGTGTTGGTCGTCGTGATCATGTTTATGTGGCTGTGAAAAGATTTCTGGGTTGTTCACTTAATGACTACTTGCGGTTAAGAAATTTGTTATACTTTTACAAAATTATGTACTATGGAGTTCCGTATTATTTATTTTCAAGATTCACATTCACGAGAAATACTACAACGCAACGTATTGTTGAACCCCTTATTTCATGTAGGATCTTTGCTCAATTTTTTATTATTGGAACTTGTAGGGATTGGAACTACTTACCATACCATTTGCAAAATTTCACGTCAACACCTGGTACTTTTAGACACATGCTTTTAGCTTACTTCCGAAGTAATTCATAGTTGTATCGTTGTGTTTGGCTCCTTTTATTAAAAGCTGTGATCGATAGGAACTTAATGTATAATGACGTTCCAAATCCAAAAAATTTTAATTTAAAGCATGCGATTTTAAACATTAGATACTTTTTCTTTTCTTTTTTTATATAATCCTGTTTTAGGGATAGTTTTTTTATGTATATACGGCTATTTATATATAACGTAAGAAATTTTGTAAATATTTATATGAATTTGTACAATGTATTAACAATGCACTTTGTGGCTTATTGCGTTGCAAATAAATAAATTCGTGTGAAAAATTTCAACTTTCTTGGTCATTAGAAGCTTTGAAACATACAGACAACTAATAGTAATTTATAGAGACATTTCTTAAAAGGAAGGTATCGCGACCCGAACTCACACATTTTAATGAACATTGGATAAGGCGCAAAAAAAAGTGCCACATATTTTTTTAGATGCCCAATTTCACGTTTAAAGGTTAAAAGTAAGGCTGAAAATTCATTTGTTTTTGTATGAAAACTAATGTTTAATTTACGAAACTAGATTTATTTATAGGCAGGATTCAAATACTCAATAAAAACTCATTTGATTTCTAATAGAAATCGTTCTAATAGAACGAAATAAACCGAAAAAACGTTAAATGGGGTAATTTTTGACTAACTTAGTAACGCCTAATCATGAGATAGGGCATCTAAAATAAAACACCAATCCCTTAAGTTTTTATTCTCTACAACATATCCGAAGTCCAATAAGATCAGCCAGTTGTCATATCAATTTGACCGTGGTTAATACAATATGTACGCCAGATTTCAACTTTCTAGCTCATAAAATTCAAACTGCATAATATATAGTTTCTAAAAAACGACTTTACACGCCTCTCCTCCCACAAACCGAAAATAAAAAATTTGGCTCATATGTATGTCAGATTTCAGCTTTCTAGGTCATCAGGGAGCTTGAGAAAGCTCTGAAAGAAATAATTAAAAATTAGAGGGTATATTACAAAATCTAAAAATCGGAAATTGCCACGCCCTTCCGCCCACAGTCTGAAAATAAAAAATCCGGTTTCGGTAGAATATTTTTTGTGAAATGGCAAAACCTGACAGTTAAAATGGCTACAAATGAAGTCAAAAAGTCAATGAGTGTATTTGTCAAAATTACTAACTAACTATGTATTGATAAAACATCTACAATATTAGTAAAAACGGTTATCGAAGCTGTCAAAAACAACTAACCAATGAATACATAAACCATAAAAACGAGCAACAAAACAATAAAAACAATGAACATAAAACGACTACATTAGTTGTAAAAACTACTGTTTTTAATAGTTATTTAAAAAATATTTTTTAATAAAAAAATATTTTTTTTCTTTTAATTACAATACAAATTTGTATTTTTTACATACATCCTATTTTAAATGCAAAAATTAACTGTTTACCGCAAAAATACTATTTTGGTAGTTGTTTATTAAAATACTAAAATAACTGCCCAAACCAGCTGCTACTGAAGTAAAGTATTTTCGGTTAGTTTTTTTTTTCGAAATTACTGTCTAAATTAGCCGTTTTTCATTTTTTCTCATAGAAAAATGATAGCAATTAAAACAACTACTACTGTTTACTACCCGAATGACCTACATGTAGTTACTGTAAAAATATTTTGAGTGCAGTCGTCAGTTTTATCTAATATAATGTTGGAAAAAAATACTTTCAAAAAAAGCGGCAAAACCAACATTTTGTTAATTATTATATATTATAATAAAAACTAAAAATATTTTCTTTTTATCCAAATAAACTTTTGACGGCACAAAATAGATGTATGTATATGGCAACAGTGGGCGTAATGGGTTAGTAAATGAAATGACAATTTTCATAAAATTAACGAAAAGTTTCAACTTCATTGCATTAATGCAAACATTTATTAATATCATGCACATACATTTTCAGATATCAGCACCCGTTTCTGTAACTTTCGCATCGAAAAAAGTTTCGCAAAAACATTAAAAATAAATACAACCTTGGTCTGTTTGCATAGGGTGAGTATAGTCCGGTCAATTTAGACATAAAAAATAGTGGTCAAATAACAAAAATTCCGACAGAGCAAAATTTTGGTGGTTTTGGTTTTAAATAAAAATTTAAAAGTCCCCATCAATCCCATGTTAGCTCAGAAAGTTATTCGGGGTCAAAGGTCAAAATTTCAGTTTTTTTTGGATTTATTTCGAAAACGGTAAGTTTTATCACAAAAATACTTCAAACTCTTAAAATTCTCTATAAAAATTGTCTTAATGATTTTTTCTCTAAGTATCACCGTTCCTGAGATATCACGATTGTAAGAGTCATATTCTACATAATATGCACGTATTTACCACATATTCAGATGCTCAAAATACAAACTATATTATATTGAAAAAATATACATTTAAAAAAGTCAGTCCCTTACAGAATCCCCTCTACCCGCATGGCCTTGAATAACATCTGGCTATTCTATTGTCTGTGTGTTGTTGTTCTTATACCTGCTTCTTTACTTTTAGTGTTAAACGTTCTGGTCGAGTGAATATACGTATTTATTACAAGCGTCTACTATTAGAGTTTGTGCTTGTCAATATTTAAAAAAATATGTGACAATTTTGTTTTATTTGCAATAAACTTTTGACTGAAGATGAAACTGTTGTGGTTAGTCGTGGAATGCCAACTTTAATTGATGCAAGTGTTGCGAGAAATGATGAGTTTACTGAGTATTTAAGAAGTGAAAAGTCCGTTACAATCCACGTGGATTGCAGAAAAGCATACACCCGGAAAAGTTCAATCTCTGCAGCAAAAAGATAACGTGAGAATGAAGAAGCCAGTACTTCAAAAGTAAGTCCACCTCGTACTAGAGCGCGAGTAAGTGAATCCAGCTTTTGTTTTAAAGAAAACTGCTTATTTTGTGGCGATGAAGCAGATGAAGAGGATGAGAAAAAGAAACCGCAGTCTTCGAAAAAAAATTTACAAAGTTTCTACACTTAACTTTAAAGAATCCCTTTTGAAATTAGCTAAAGATCGTTCTGATGACGTATCAAAAGCTGTCATTGCACGTATTAATTTTGAGTATGATTTAATAGCTGCTGATGCTAAATACCATGGCAGTTGTTACAAATCTTTCATGAGACCTAATACTGGCGGTAAAATTGTGCGTCCTCAAAACTAGTCTGTAAACTCTGCGATGGAGAAAATTTTTAAATTCATCGAAAGTAGTGACGTCTGCCATTTTACGTTAGATGAATTAAAGAATGTTTGCCAAAATGAAGCTTTAGATAACAGAATTATAAAAGTATGACTGAAGTTAAAGTATGTTAGTAGAATTATTATTACAGAGAAGCCTGGAAAATTAACATTTATCTGTTTTGTAGACAATTACTAAGACAGTTTAAGTCAAGCTTGGTCTAATAATAAAAACTTGTATGAAAAAGAAAAACGCCGGATAACTTTGAAAGCTGCGGCAACAATCCTTCGAGAAGATATTGAATCTTGTGTGTTCGATAATACTATGTACCCGCCACCTGATAGAATGTTCGAGGATGTAAATAACGATATTCCTGAATCATTGTCATATTTTTTAGAACAAGTCATTCTTAAAATTAAGCGTAATAATTTGGATCATTTAATGTTAGTTTGTACAAATATTTTCCATAGCATAATGACTGCTGTTCGGCCTAGAACCTTTAAATCTAAACTACAACTGGGTCTTTCAGTTTTTTTCCATCGGCAGTTTGGTTCGAAACGTCTCATACAAATTTTCTCGTCTTTTGGTTTATGCGCATTTTTTTTTAACAGAAGCAACACTCAGGAAATTCTTCCTATGTATTAATGTGTTGCTTTCTTTGGAAAGAGGATAGTGGAGAGATGAAAGGTGGTGAAAGATGAAGGGCTTCAAACATGGCAACACTGTAATTGCGCGAGTAGATAAGTCTTAGAACAGTTGTTGCTCGCCACCTGATGTATAGTTGGCGAATTTATTGAAGCTTTTTGTTTCATAGCCCTGATTCATTATTTTACTTCGGTGGGGTTAAGTGCTATGTGAACACCGAAGGTGGGCGCAGCGATACATATAAGTGATAGAAAACTCATACATATTATTTTTCTAAATTGATGTTGTCGTCACCGGGAATCGAGCCCGGGACCATCTGTGTAACAGTCCAACGCGCTAACCATTACACCACAACAGTGAAACAATGAACTATGAAGCTGCAGCAGTTTTCTGTCCCCACCTCACATTTTTTCACCAGAAACTGGTACATTTCTTCAATATGTTGCAGACAATGTTGATATTAATGTAAATACTTTGGACGTCAATAATACTCTTCATATAATGTGTATTATACAAATTGTAGTCCCCAAAGATTCAGTATTACAAGAAGAGCCGATGCCACGAGTAACTGAAGTTCTTTCAGCAAAAGATTTTGCAACCAAGGCTCATGTACCTATACAGGTTTATCAAAACACTGGCGTAGTAGGATATAGCAAAATAAATGTGCGAGATTTTGATTATGAAAATGAAACAAAAGTAACTTTCCTAATAAAAGTGGATGTCATATGGTTATATGGAAAATGCAAAAATTTTTCTTTACCTGGTTGGAATGATTATATTGAACACGTGACAAGTAATATTATAGATTTTTCAAAGTCAAAAATTTCAATTCTGCCATTTGTTCAACAACCAGCAAGTAATTACAGTACTATATACACAACTTTACTTTGTGCTTTTGGAAGATGCTAAACGTTAAACCATAAAGTTTGCATAATTACTTTTGATCAACCTCTGTATGCGAAAGCTCGCGAAATCGTATCTGCTGCATCTGAAGGATCGGAACTATCGAAGATTATAGTTAGACTCGGAGGATTTCATTTGCTTATGTAGTTTTTCGGAGCAATATGTTATATTATGCAAGGAAGTGGTTTAAAAGAAGTACTTGCTGAGATTTATGCACCTAAATCTCTAGAGAAAATGCTTAACGGACATGCTCACGCGTCATAATGGTTTGTGGAATAGGCCTACCGGGGAAACCACGTTAAAAAAAAAGCGCCGAGTACACTACCTCACAGGTGGTGTGGAAATGTGTGCATATTATGTAGAATATGACTTACAATCGTGATATCTCAGGAACGGTGATACTTAGAGAAAAAATCATTAAGACCATTTTTATAGAGAATTTTAAGATCTACAGTTTTGCTTTGAAGTATTTTTGTGATAAAACTTACCGTTTTCGAGAAAAATCCAAAATACCTGAAATTTTGATCCTTTGACCCCGAATAACTTTCTGAGCTCACCTGGGATTGATGGGGACTTTTAAATTTTTATTTTTTAGGGTAAACCCAAGGCGACTTCCAAAATTTGGCTCTGTCGGAATTTTTGTTATTTCAATTGTCTAAATTGACCGGACTAGTAACAAACAATAAAATATAAAATCAATCAAAACAGCTAATCAAACGCTGCATTTACGTTATTTCTTTTTCTAATTAATTTTTAGTATTCGAAAACCAGTTTTTTAAATAGGTCGAATATTTGACATCTCTAGCTACAATAAATTCTTATTTCATCGAAATCGGAGTGCATCACTTTACACACTATACGTATAAAGAAATTTAGTGAGTGCTTTTGCGCCACCCTGTACTTTAGAAAGGAAAGTCAGTTGGCTGGTTGCTTAATATTTGATTTAATTGTAAGTCTTTGATAAAAACCAATTACCAAATCAGTTATTGGCATTAAAGTGTGAGTTAGCAAATGATACAGTTCATAGCGGCAAGAAACATATTCAATTCATTAATTAACACGAAAATGCATTTAACGTACATTTTGTTGGTACTTGTTTGTGGTTGGTGTATTTTAAGTGTTCAGGCCTATAAATCATACAACCAACAGCAGCAGCGTCCATATGATACACCTCAACAGCATGCGGTCTATCCTAACGCAGATTATGGCAATGGTAACCCAATTTTAACTAAAAAGACGCAAACACAACAAAAATCGTTTGAAATCATAAATGAATGGAAATATTTAGATTTCGAATATTCAACATATGAGCAAAGAAGAAGGGCGATTGAAAATAGGTAAATAGAATTATACTTTACTTTTAAAATGGTATAATATAATTACATACTACATTTGAACATTTGTTACTCAGTTTACCGGATTTTATATTTTAAAAGATATTTACCTTGTCTTTCTAAAAACATACTTTCTTTATATTATTAATATAAATAGGAAGAGTTTTTTAATAACAATTACAATTTTGTTCAATCTTTTGTAACTTCCACTGGGGTTTTTTCAAATCTTCTTTTTAAACAACGATATTCTTAAAGTTAGAGTTTTCCTGAGTAAATTGAGAATTCATTTGTTAAAATCGGTTTGTTTTGTTTAAACTTAAATTTTATAAATTATGTATGCCGTTGTGTTAATTTTGTATTTTCATTTGCCAAATTTTCCTAAACTACAAGTCATTTCATACATTATAGAAGATTAACATTTTTATCTATTTATACGACTGTTTCTATTAATCTTTACAAAATGCAAAACTTATATTGCACACTTCTAGCATTTTGTGTACATATTTTAATTAAGCATTATTTGGTAAAATGTAACAAAATAAATATGTACGAACATACATACGTGCTAAAAGATAAAAATATTTTTTTCGTGAACAAAAAAGAAAATACAACACAAAATAGTCTGTGAAGTAAAATATGTATTAAATAAAACAAGTTTGATATAATTTTTATTAAAAAGAAAAATTATGTTTTTTCCGACCTTCAATTGTGAAATGAAAATGATTCAAGTTCGAGGCCATACTCTATATTTCTTTATTAGAATATTGTCCTAACAAATAATCTATAGAGTTTTTGTTTTCAAATTTATTAATTGACCCTTTCAGGAATGTGTTGATAGATATATTTCGGGTATTTGCTAGATTCCCATCATCAGAACACGTTTTGAAAGAGGTAACAAACCCATGCCAAACATCAAACATTCATATAAACTAGTTTACTCACTACATGAGAACTAAAATATATATGAGCTCGCAGTAAAAGATTGTCACCATTGATCAAAAAATAAATTGTTATGTGCAAGACCCATCTTTGGTGGATATTCAATACCCGTTTTTTATTTTTGTCTCCTTTTTATTTTTTTGTTTTGTCTATAAAAAAAAACAGGTGGAGTAAACTAGACTGTAATTTCTCTTTTATTAAAAATAAAAATTATGTTTTTTTTACCTTTAATTGTGCAATGAAAATGAAAATTTTTCAAGATCGAGGCCATACTCTATATTTCTTTATTAGTATATTGTCCTAACAAATAATCTATAGAGTTTTTGTTTTCAAATTTATTAATTAACTCTTTCAGGAACACATTCCTGAAAGAGGAACACACACATTCCTGAAAGAGGAACACATTCCTGAAAGAGTCAATTAATAAATTTGAAAACAAAAACTCTATAGATTATTTGTTAGGACAATATCCTAATAAAGAAATATAGAGTATGGCCTCGAACTTGAATCATTTTCATTTATTAAATAAAACTTTATTTAAATATAAATAAAATCTTATAAATAATTCATCTAAAAATGTAGCCCAAGCAAAAATCTGAAAAATGGTAAGTTTATTTTATTTATTTATTAAAAAACTGAATTCTTTTTTATTAAAAAACTGAATTTTAACACCAATTTCTTTTTCTAGCTAAAAGTCACTGCAGTGATGAAATTTTATTGTCTTGGTTCTAATTTGAATTAAGTGAAGGAATTAATATTACTTCGAAAAAGTGTTAGTTAAAATTAATAAAATAATAAAAGAACAGCATATTTGATCTAAATATATAGGACAATTCATTAAATTATCTAGGGTTTGTTATGAAATAGAATGGATAATTTTATTATAATATACTACTTAATTGCCATAAATAAAAGTTAAATGCCATTATATTTTTATAAAAATCATTTTCCTAAGTTGATTGACAAAATTTGCTGAAAATAGTTATTAGTTGAAATGCTCCTAATATACTTGGTAATATTATACCCTTTTGAACCCTTCATCCCATAGTGCGGAGTGTATATTCACTTTGTCAAATGTTTGTAATTCTTTTAAAAAAATTCTGGGACCCCATAAACTATATATATTCTTGATCAGCATGAATAGAGAAGTCGATATAGCCATGTCCGTCTGTCCGTCCGTCTGTCTGTGGAAATACAAAATACTCCGCCAATACAGAAGAGGTGTTGCTAATTTTCAGTCAAATTGTTGGTTGATATCATGAGCAGTTTTCTATTGAAAATGATCAAAATCGGTTAACGCGTTCAAAAGTTCTGAGTGAAAATGTGGGAAGACCTCTAAAAATTTTGAAGCAAATTTTAAATTATTCTATTTATTTTATCATGCATACGTACATTCAATGCTTATACACAAGAATATACGCAATCAGGGATGGCTGTCAATATCGCTAAAATACTGTTTTCGATTCTAACACCTTCTAATGACTATCTTTATCCCTAAAATACCATTTCCAATATAATTGAAATACCGTTATCTGTAAAATACCGTTACCGATATAATTAAAATATCAATACCTTAAAATACCGTTACCGAAATAATCTAACAAGATCTGAAAAAAAACTTCGGTAAATAGATATATTTTCCCAAAGTATGATCATAAACTAGTCATTAAAACTCGGGCATAATGGAGCTAAAAATACCTGAATGACTAAAATAAACTTACCCTTAAAATGCCGTTACCAAAATAATTGAAAAATCTTTTTCCCTAAAATAAAGTTACCGAAATATCTAAAATAACGTTACCGCTAAAATACCGTTTGCGAAATAAATAAAATACCGTTAACGCTAAAATCCCGTTACCGAAATAACTGAAGTATTGTTACCCCTAAAATGCCGTTACCGAAATAAAAGAAAATAGCGTTACTACGACCAAAAACCACATAGAATCGGTTACCATCCATGGTCATAATCAACACGTACAAAAACAAAAAAACCCACAAAATATTGTTGTTGTTTTTTTGTTTTGCTTTGTAATACAGGGTGGCTGATGAATGCCACTACAAAAAAAAACGTAATAACTTTTTTTTCTGAGTTATTAATCGGTTCCATTTTTTTTGGTTCCATTGATTCGTCTTTCAATTTAAGGAAAATGAACGAATGGGGTAATGAAACTAACATTTTGATTGTGCGCCACTACAATGCTTTGGAGGCTGGCGTTGCCGCCTAAACAAACTTAAGGGGCACATTAGGTGGCACTCCTCTAGAGTTTCGACAGGGGATATTTTAGCTACAATATGTATCACCATATAGTCAATACGGACAGTTCTGCTTAAGGATTTTCATTTCCTTCCTTTAAAAAATCAAATAACAAGCGAATTGAAAGCAGTAGACTTACCACTTAGCTTGAAATGTTCTCTGTAATTTGCACGGAATTTCGCTTGCATTTGACGTCATCGGGCGTGGAAGTCATTTTAATTACATTATTTTTTAAAAGCCATTAAAAATACTTAATAAAAATGTATTGCTTTTCAAATGAAAAAATAAAAAAATATTTATATGTATTTAAAAAAAAGTTATTTGATTTTCTTAATGTAGCAATATTTATCAGCCACCCTGTATGTATGTAGTTTTGTATAAATGGTATGTACCTATGTATGGTTTAGTAGCAATCGCATGCAGTGCTGCCAAGTTTGACGATTTATCGTCATGTTGACAATATTTAATACCCAAAATAACTAAATGACTATTGGACGATTTTTGCTTCCAAAATGAAGATTTTTTGACAATAGTTTAATGTCATTCTCATAAAATCGCCGGCTCTATTATTAAATTTATATTATTTCATTAAAAATTAAAAAAAACATTGGTTTTTTTATCGAAAGCTAGCCTTTATTTGCTAATATGATGTGAAATACAATTTTGCAAAAATTCAAATACTAGAATTAAATAAAACTTAATCCAAAATGGATTTATTTTTTTATAAATTCAATATGGGGTTAGCTTAATTTAGTTTCTGTGTTTATATTTTTAGAACATTTTTTTTTACATATTTATAAAATTTAATTGGTATTAGATTTAAATAAAAATAAAAATATTTTTATGTTAAAAAACAAGGCATGGACTTCTTTGCGAAACAAACAGATTTCTAGCCCGAATATTTATATTTATAAAATGTTGAAAAATTAAATATATAAAACTTTAAATGAAACAAAATAAATCCAAAAATAAATACGGTGTTAAAAAAAAACTGGCCTAATAATATAAATAAAGTGCCAAACTTTAATAATTAAAAAATATAACATTAAGTTTGTTCTATAACACAAAAATTTGTACAAGTTTTTCTGGAAGGTGTTCGTTTACACAAATACTCAGTAAAAACTGGTAAAAAGAGAGAGTAAAGTGACAGTTTGATGCCAAAGAACTTACAAGTTTTTAATGGACACATTTTTGCCAGTAAAAATTTGTAATAAGAAAAAAGCATATGATTGAAAAAATATGCTTGTATTTTTAGTAAACAAAAACAAATATTAAATTAAATTATAATTGTTTATGGACTTATAGTGAAAAATATTAAATAATTAACTATGGAAGAAGTTAAAAAACATTTAAGTTCTTTATGGTCGACAATTTCAATTAACTTTTATCTTTTTCATAATGACCAGTTGATTTTTTTTTAATATTTAAAACAAGCTGTTTTATCTAATTTAATAATTCCTACAGATTTTCCGTTCGTTTACTTTTTTGTAAATTTGTCTTACTCTTTGTAGTTCTGTTACTGAGTAATTTTTACTGAATTCTACTGGAAAAGTAATCGAACAGACTTATTGTTAAAGAATTTCCAAATGTTGTAAAAGAATTAAAGATTTAAAAAGTTGTGCTACTGAAATGTTGTTCACAGAATTTTGTAGATATAAGTGATTAACAGTTCTGGTAAAATTTGTTGTATTTATTTGATCTTTCAACATTTTATAAATACACAGAAAAAATTATGGGCCAAAAAAATCGAATTAATCGATTGTTTGAATATCAATGGCAATTGTAACAATTTTTTTAATTGATTCAATTAAAAAATTTATTGATTTTTCTAATATATCCATACAGTGTTGACAACATTTAAACAAAATTTTTAAAAATTTGGCAAACTATTTTTTTTTTATTTTATTTACATTAAATAATCAAACAAAGGTTTAATTATATCAATATATTATTCAATTTGTAAATAAAAAGAAAAAAAAAAAACTTTTAATAAGTTGAATAGTTTACCGATTTCAAATACACGCAAAATCGTAGTTATTTCACTAGAGTTTGCAACATTCTTTTTGTTGAGATATTCGTGTACGCACGAAAACTTAATTTAGTTTCGTGTTTTATCTGTGGTAATAAAAGTGCACATGTGGATTTAAATAAACCTTATCGAAAAAGGACAATTAAACTATTATTTTTGTAAATAATTAAATTTTCAATAAGTATAAGTGTCATTAAACTATCATTTTAAAGTTGTGTGATTTTTTTAAGAAAGCAATTCAATTACAAGAAAAAGTTCAAGACAAGACAAGCAAAACAAAAATTTTGTCTTACAGTTTTATATTAAAAAGCTTTAATTTTATTATAAATAAAATGTCAATTTAATTTACAAACCTACATTTCTTTTTTTATTTAATGAGGGGCATATAACAAAAATAAAAAAATACAAGTTTTCAATTAAAACTACCATTGTTTTCTTCTCAAGTTTCAATTAAAGCTTTAATCAATTTAACTAAACTTTTTAATTGAGGTTGTAAAGAAAAACAATAACTCTTTTAATTGATATTATTATTATTTTAATTGAAAGAGTTTTAATAAACTGTCTGCAAATTTTTTTAGTTAATACTATCATTTCAGTGGTAGGTGCAAAATCAATTAAAATATTAATTGATTCAATAAAATTTTTAATTGAAACCCGTTTTTAGTTTTTTCTGTGTGTGAATATCGTTGTAAAATATAATGATTTTCGAAGTTTAAACCAAAGAGATGTGTCAAAAATCGTGTTATATTACAACGATAACACGTTAAAATTTGAAATGTGAATTACATTATTGTATTTTATTTTTTATTAAAACTTTATCCCTATTCTGACATATATATTTTATTTTGACGATTTTTGACGTTTTTATGCTCTGTAAACCTGGCAACACTGGTTATGAGTGCAAATGTGAGAAGACCTCGAAAAATGTTTAAAGCCACTTAAATTTATCTAAAATTCTGATTATTCAAAACTGTTTTGATGCGTTTGTATTCATTGCATCTTTTGCAACAATCCAAAAATATATTTTAATAATCCTTATTACTTTCATTATTATATCGGCAAAGAGACGATTCTTTTTTATACAATACAACAGGTGAATTTTACAACAGTTTTTTTATTTTTCAAGACACGCTCTTCTTTAGGTAATCAGAATAACCATTTCATCCTTGAAGACCCACTGTTATAAGCATGCACAATTTCAGATTCTTTTTAGTAAACTTTAATTAAACATTTTTTTCTTCTAAAACATGCCAAATACATTAATCAATCAGTCATATTTTGTTTTACTTATAAAAACAACATTATTTTTGTTATTTTTATAAAGAATATAGATATTTATATTGTTTGCACTTTCCCTGGTTAATGCATGGAGAGTATCCAAAAATTCGGCATAGCCGAAGTTAATCCTTTTTATACCAAATTCGCAACATCGGACTTTAATGCTCCCACTTGTTTGATATACGTTCCCCTAAATTTATTTTTGTGAAGTTATGGTAATTTTCTATATATACACACCACAAATAATTAGCAACGATTTTTTGATATGGCACTGCAAAACAAGTTGACAGGTGTTCTACAATTCATCCAACTGATAGCATCGGATTGGAAATTTAAAACTTACCCATTTTCTTACCAAATATTATTATAAATAAATATAAAAAAAGTGTAAAAAAAAATAAATTCGTAACTTTTATTATTTTATATGAAAGATTCCGACACAGACCTTGAGATGGAATCAAAAACTCCGAAGATGGAATGTATGTCCAAAAATGGTATTAAACTTGACAACACATTTACAATGCGTGCAAATGGATTCCAGGTCACAATTTTTTTAAATCTTTAAAAATATCCGTTTTTATAAAAAACATTTTTTTCTTGGCAGGCTGTGGGATGGAATCAAAAAGTCCGAAGATGAAATATATTTTCAAAGAATGTTATTAAACTGGACACATTTACAATGCGTGCAAATGGATTCCGGGTAAATTTTTTTTTAATCTTTAAAAATATCCGTTTTTATAAAAAGAAAATTTTTCTGGGCAGGCTGTGGGATGGAATCAAAGAGTCTGAAGATGAAATATGTGTCCAAAGAATGGTATTTAACTGGACAACACATTTACAATGCGTGCAAATGGATTTCAGGTCACAATTTTTTTAAATCTTTAAATATATCGGTTTTAATAAAAAAATAAATTTCTGGGAAGGCTGTGGGATGGAATCACTAAGTCCGAACATAAAATGTCTGCCCATTTAATGTTATTAAACTGGACAACACATTTACAATGCGTGAAAATGGATTCCAGGTGACAATTTTTTTAAATCTTTAAAAATATCCGTTTTTATAAAAAAATATTTTTTTTTTGGCAGGGTGTTCATTTTTCAAAGAATGTTATTAAACTGGACAACATATTTACAATGCGTGCAAATGGATTCCAGGTCACAATTTTTTTTAACCTTTGAAAATATCCGTGTTTATAAAAAAAAAAATTTCTGGGCAGTCCGAAGATGAAATATATGTCCACAGAATGGTATTAAACCATTAAACCACATTAACAATGCGTGCAAATAAATGGATTCCTGGTCACAATTTTTTTAAATCTTAAAAAATTTAGGTTTTATAAAAAAAAATTATTTTCTGGGCAGGCTGTGGGATTTAATCAAAAAGTCCGAAGACGAAATATATTTCCAAAGAATGTTATTAAACTGGACAACACATTTACAATGCGTGCAAATGAATTCCAGGTCACAATTTTTTTAAATCTTTATAAATATCTGCTTCAAAAAAATTTTTGTTTTGTGCAGGCTGTGGGATGGAATCCCAAAGTCCGAAGATGAAATGCATGTCCAAATAATTTTATTAAACTGGACAACACATTTAAATGCGTGCAAATGGTTTCCAGATCACAATTTTTTTAAATCTAAAAATATCGGTTTTATAAAAAAAAAATTTTTCTGGGCAGGCTGACCATTTACAATGCGTGCAAAAGGATTCCAGGTCACAACTTTTTTAAATCTTTAAAAATATTGGTGTTTATTTTGGGCAGGCTTCGGGTTGGAATCAAAAAGTCCGAAGATGAAATGTATGTCCAAATAATATCAATAAACTGGACAACACATTTACAATGCTCGCAAATTTTTTATTCTTTAAAATTATACGAATAAAAAAAAAAAAAAATTCTGGGCAGGCTTATAGGATGCTGGTTGCGTGAAATATTTCATTGTTATAGTTAATTTCTTTTTAATGTGTTACTACTAATTTGCACCTTACTTCTGTAACATTATGCTGTAAACAAACGCAAAAAGTAATAAAACTTTTGCGTTTGTTTTACAGTATGGCTGGGGAGCCGATGGAATTTGTAGAATTGAATGTTCTGTTAATTAATTTGTTATATATATTTAATTTTTAAACTCACTTAATTTAAGAACCCAGGTTATTACTATTACTCTGTAATATATATTTTTGGCCTAGATGGCTTTATATTACAGAATTTGAATAAATAAATACGTTTTTATACAAAAAATTTGATTTTAACAAAACTAATTAATTTAATAAAAAAATTTAAAACAAATCAAAACAGAATTTTTTTTTGTCTACGTTTCAGACACCATTTTTTCGTTATTCCCCAAAAAGAATAGCGATGTCGATATACCTATGTCCGTCTGTCTGTTGATACGACGAATACTCCGGCAATATAGAAACGGTGTTGCTAGTTTTCAGTCAAATCGTTTTTTTGATATTATGAGCAAAATCGGGTTACGGGTTTAAAAGTTATGAGTGAAAATGTGAGAAGACCTCGACAAATTTTTAAGCAAATTTATAAAATTTTATAAATCATTCATCATTAGGTACCACCAGATACTCTCTTTCGTTATCCCCAACAAATCAAAAAATCCCCAACTAGGAAAAAGGTTGAACAAAATAGTTGAGTTAAAATTCTTTATTTAATTTGACTGCATTAACCAGAGTTGACAGAGACTTTTATCAATATCAGATCAAAAAAAAAAAAAAAAATCCAGGAACAAAATCCCTAAATTCAACAATGTAAATTCATAACTTTTTTTTCGTACACTGTTTTTCCTTATCCTCATTCTCAACATTAAATAAATTTGCAAGGAAACTCTTACGCTCTAATTACATCTATTAAAAATCCCATTCAATTTAAAGGACATTCACTTTTAGAACTTTTTTATTTAAAACGTATCATACTACATCTTAAAATCTTTTGATTACAGGCATTTTTTCCTTAAAAACCCAAATTTTTATTTGATACATACAAAAATAATCTAAATTGAAGTATTGATGTGTGAAAACTTACAGTTCTTATTCTAGGAGTCGTAAACGAGAATTCATCTTTGAAGCACGTTTTCTAAAACGTAGCATAAACTAATTACATATATTTGAACATTTTGTGAATAAGCTTAAAGATATTTTTAATTTTTGAGTAAAGAAAGATTGTGTTTTGACCTTCGAACAAAAATTTTAACATTTAGTCAAATAATTTTAACTTTTGTAACTTATTTTACATTAATTTAATCTTAAAGTTATTCGTTTGAATCTATATGACATCTAATTTTTTAGAGCTACTTTTTTAGGGATTTTCTATAAAATGTTTTAAGAGAATTTAAAATTTGTAATATTAAAACACTGGTACAGTTGCTTGAAAAACAGATTTCATAAACCCTTTACCTTGACTAATTTAATTGTAAATTTTTATTCAATTAAAATATTTATTAAAAATTTTTAATATTTTTAGAAAATATTAAAATTTCAATAGAACAGAAATAAAAAACACCAAATTTAGGGACAAAGCCCCAAGTCTGGAAATCCTGTTCATTGTTCTTATTTAATGATTGTAAGCCTATGTACTTACGTATTATTGTGTAGTAAAAAAGCTTTAACTCATAATAGTTAGCTTAGCTAACGTATCGGGCTTGGTCTAGTGGATAGTGTTCTGGCTAATAGTCGTGAGGTTCGAAGTACGATTCCTGATAGAGGTTTGACTTTTTTTGTTTATTATTTTATTATACTACACAGAAAAAACTAAAAACGGGTTTTAATTAAAAATTTTATTGAATCAATTAATATTTTAATTGATTTTGCACCTACCACTGAAATGATAGTATTAACTAAAAAAATTTGCAGACAGTTTATTAAAACTCTTTCAATTAAAATAATAATAATATCAATTAAAAGAGTTATTGTTTTTCTTTACAACCTCAATTAAAAAGTTTAGTTAAATTGATTAAAGCTTTAATTGAAACTTGAGAAGAAAACAATGGTAGTTTTAATTGAAAACTTGTATTTTTTTATTTTTGTTATATGCCCCTCATTAAATAAAAAAAGAAATGTAGGTTTGTAAATTAAATTGACATTTTATTTATAATAAAATTAAAGCTTTTTAATATAAAAATGTAAGACAAAATTTTTGTTTTGCTTGTCTTGTCTTGAACTTTTTTTTGTAATTGAATTGCTTTCTTAAAAAAATCACACAACTTTAAAATGATAGTTTAATGACACTTATACTTATTGAAAATTTAATTATTTACAAAAATAATAGTTTAATTGTCCTTTTTCGATAAGGTTTATTTAAATCCACATGTGCACTTTTATTACCACAGATAAAACACGAAACTAAATTAAGTTTTCGTGCGTACACGAATATCTCAACAAAAAGAATGTTGCAAACTCTAGTGAAATAACTACGATTTTGCGTGTATTTGAAATCGGTAAACTATTCAACTTATTAAAAGTTTTTTTTTTTCTTTTTATTTACAAATTGAATAATATATTGATATAATTAAACCTTTGTTTGATTATTTAATGTAAATAAAATAAAAAAAAAAAATAGTTTGCCAAATTTTTAAAAATTTTGTTTAAATGTTGTCAACACTGTATGGATATATTAGAAAAATCAATAAATTTTTTAATTGAATCAATTAAAAAAATTGTTTAAATTGCCATTGATATTCAAACAATCGATTAATTAGATTTTTTTGGCCCATAATTTTTTCTGTGTACATACTATATGAATTACGTAGCAGAACTTTTTTTTAGTTTTTTAATTATAATACAAATAAATTATTATTATTGTTTTCTAAAATTACTTCTTATAAGGATTGTCAAACATAACATTAATAAAAAACATTGTCTAATATTCCCATGAAACAATGTGTAACTGAAAGCGATCAACTATTATTTTAACTACATACTTATTAATTTTTTTTTTTAATTTTTGTTGTATTTTAATTTTCTTCTTATTTATACATAAAAAAATTATGTATACGAATAAATTTAAGAATAAAGAAAAAAAACTATATGGTCTTATATATTCACACTGGTATCGAACCATGGTTCTACGATTAATAGGCGAGACCCTAAGCCAATATACCACGGCGGTATTTGTTTTCATCAGCAGTTGTTTCCAAATATACAAAAACAGAAAATATTACATCGTTTTGTAATAATTATTTAATATTATATAGAGATATAAATATAACGCACATTACATATATAACTTTTTTTATACATATAATATAACTGTGTAATTCGAAAAATAAAAATAAACTTTATATTTTTTAATACACATTTTATAACTGTTTATTTCTACAATATTATTTTTTAAATTAGTGTTGAAACCAATATGAGAGATATTAAGGCAGCATTAGTTTGTACGTTCTGTTCTGTTATGAATCAGCTGTTTTGTTTCAGTTCAATTGAAAGTCTGTATGTGTGGTTAGTTTTTACTTTTTCGTTCTGCTCAACGTTAAGTGACAGCCTAAAGTGCGTATGCATTAGTTTGTTTTGAAATCTGTTTCTCTATATTTGAATGTTTTTCAAAACAGGTGATTCCTTTCACAGAAAAAGTAACTACAAAATATTACCTATAGAACAGAACGGCAACAGAAAGTAACAATTAATGATGCCTTTACATACGAGTTCGGTAGGCAGTGTTGCCAACTTTTTATTTTCCAAAAATATCGCTATATCAAACTAATAAAATCGCTTAAAGTTGCGAATTTATAAAATAATTTAAAAATTCTCACATAAATCTCTATAAATTACGAACTATCCCAGCAAACAGTCCGGTCCGTTTATGTGCCGTTCTCGGTACAGCATATACGGATCCGAAGTCCGTTTCCGTACCGTTTTCCGGATCAGTATACGGACCGGAAAACGGAATAAAAGGAACATCGAATACGGATTCGAAACAGTATAAAGCACGCTAAAACGGACTGTTTTCGTACCGTCATGCTGTATATAAAAAGGAGTGTACGTTCAAAACGTACCGTAAACTGTCCGTCATTTATTTTAAAAACGTTTTTAATATACCGTATACGGTCCGATAATGGTCCGTATTCGTACCGTTTTTTTTTAAATGGTCCATTTTTATTTTATTTTTATTTATTTTATCTAAATGATTTCTCCTTTTTTTAATTTTAAACAAAAGTTTGGTTTTGTTTTTAAATTTTTTCATTTATAAAGATATTAACAAAAATGGATTAACAATCACATTAAAAATAAACTAGAAAAACAAAATATGTATTAATTAAAAATAAGAAAAAAAAATTAAATTATATACAATGAGGGTATTCACGATCGTTATTTACATTCTCTCAGCCTTGAGCTTTTACGACGATGCATATGTGTTTTTTTACATTGTAAGCAAATGCCCTTCATGAGTTCCCTTAATGAAGATATTAATTAATATTATGATATAAGTATAATAATTAATGAAAAGCTAATAAATGAATTATATACAATGAAAAGCACTGGTAAGTGCATGCTAGTAGTTTGTGCACTAAAAGGTTTAGAGCAAATTTGTGATACTGGAACTAAACTATACTTTTTGTGAAGATGCTGGGTTCGCAGAATACGAATCTCGTCTCAAAATTGGTTTCCTACGTCAAGCGTCCGATGTCGTTGATGTCGGATTGCAATTTTGATTCGAATTTAGCGCATATAAAACCTTTAAAAAATTGTAGTTTAATGTCTGATTAAAGACCAGTCAGGAAAATATAAAGTCTGCCAGCACTGACTAATTTTCTTAAAAATGCTGTCGATGGCAGCTCTTTAAAATATTGTGTTGTACAATTGTGTATTTGTATTGTGTAATTCAACGTTCTTACCCGTTCTCACCCGTTCTCACACGACATTTCGGAAAAAGCTATTTAAAAAACATACGGTTTTTATAAACATCTTTGGCATCTGTCACTTGTGTCGGGTCTGGTTAGTATGTGGTCTTATACTTTTCGGCATTAACCGTTAGCGATTAAACACAAAGTAAGAGCCTGATCACATCCAAGGATGCAACAGTAAAATTTGAAGCCAAAGGCGAAAAGAAATTTTCATACATTTTGTATGAAACTCAAAAATTCGACAGTACGCCGCCGAATTTTTGTTTGTTTTTGTGTTTCATACAAAATGTGTGGAAAAATTTTTCACCTTTGGTTTTAAGTGATTGAACACGTCCAAAGATGCAACAACAAACCGCAAAACTCCATGTTTGCATGTGTTTTGTATGAAGATTAAAATGCAGCCTAGGAAACAGGCTGCAAAATGTCTTGCTGCCCATAATCCAAACAGGTTTTAATTGATATTTTAAGGCTGGCTGCATTTTACTCTTCTAATAAAACACATGCAAACATGGAGTTTTGCGGTTTGTTGTTGCATCTTTGGATGTGTTCAATCACTTAAAACCAAAGGTGAAAAATTTTTTCTGCGTACTGATCATAAACCGTTATTAGCAATTTTTGGGTCTAGAAAAGGCATTCCAGTTCATTCAGCCAGTAGACTTCAGAGATGGGCACTTACTATGATGACATACAATTTCAATATCGAGTATGTAAAAACAAATGAATTTGGTAACGTTGATATGTTATCTCGACTACTACCATCAAAACAAGAGGAAGATGAAGATTTTGTAATTGCTTGTGCCACACTTGAATATAACATAAAATCAGTTTTAAAGGACAATCTTCAATCGATTCCCTTGACTTTTCATATGGTACAGGAAGCTTTAGCAAAAGACACCATAATTCAACAAGTAATTCATCACGTCAATCATCATGGCCAAAGAAAGCTAAAGATCTACTCCCATATTATAATCGTAGATCTTCATTATCAGTAGTATACAACTGTCTTCTTAATAGTGATCGTATCGTCATTACTAAAAAATTTAGAAAAAGAATTTTAAAAACATTACATAAAGGTCATCAGGGTTAACAGCGTATGAAATCAATTGCCCGTAGCCATGTATATTGGCCTAACATTGATCAGCAAATAGAAGATTTCGTTCGTCTATGCCCACAATTCCAAATCAACACAAAATCACCACCAAAAACATCTTTTATGTTCTTGGAAAATATCAACCAGAACGTCACAACGTGTTTATATTGATATAGCAGGTCCAATTCGATCTCAATACTATTTGGTTATAGTAGACTCTTTTTCAAAATGGCCTGAAGTATATCAATGTAACACAATTTCAAGTTAGAAAATTATTGATCTCATCTGACTACACAACAGATTCGGTTTTCCGAAAATACTTGTACAATTTCAACAATTTTGTAATCAGCGTGGCATTCAACATATGAGGACTACCTAATATCAACCGCAAAGCAATGGTCAAGCAGAACGTTATGTTGACATCATTAAAACGGCCATTAAAAAATCTTATAATGATGATTCAGAAGATAATTTACATCTCCAAGAGCTTTCACTTCAGTATAGATCAACTCCAAACTCAAATTGTACGGAAGGAAAAACTCCGGCCGAGCTATTCATCAATTCATTCAATTCAATAGAAAACATGGTACAACAAATCGTGAGTTCCAAATTAATCAACAAGTTTTCGTCAAAATCTATAAAAACAACAAAATGACATGGCAACCAGGAGTTATCATGGAAAAAGTTGGCAATGTTAACTATCATGTTAAACTTCAGAATTCTGATTCGGGCAAAATCACCAAATCACATGCAAACCAAATTCGTGAACGTCATTTGGAAATCGATCCAATAGATGGTCGCATGTCATATGATTTACAACCGCTTTTTAACAATCGATCAACCGAACTTGAACATCATCCTGAATCAGCAGAAATTTTACAATCAGATGATCAGGATTTAAATGAATCTCTAAACACGTCATCATACTATGAGAGCGCATCTAATGAAGATACTCCATCACCACCAAGGCGCTCCACACGTAATAGAAACGCACCAGTATGGCACCGGGACTACGAGGTTCATCAATAACAAGGAGGGAAATGTTGAGTACGCAACACTGGTTAATAAATACAACCTTGTTAGAAAACCGAAGGTGCTAGAAAAAGTCGTAGATTAGCCTCGCAGCAAGTTGGTCGTAGTTTTTCACCTCGTATTTTTAGATTACTTTTATTATTAAATAAATTAATTAAATAAACATTAAATCGCGTGTATTTATTTAACCAAGTTCACAACAAAAACTATTTAACAAAAAATCATTTGCGAAAAAATGATTGGTAACTCGAATATATCGAAGTGAACAAATAAGATATGTCAATATTTAAATACAGACAACGATACGTACCTTTTCTAATTTTAGCTTCACTGAGTTTTGGAAAGAGGGATTTTAAACAGTCAAAGGCGTCATCAATATCTTTGACTACCACTTCGACAAATTTGCGAGCTATTCCTAATTTCATCTGAAGCGATGGCAACAAAATATCATCTAGATCCTTTAACAAATGTTCATTACGTAATTTGTTTCTCGAGCTCGGAAGTTCTTGCTTTCCAATCTTTACATTCCCTGTGTGTCGCGAATTCCAATTACAAAGGAAGCAGAAGTATTTTGGAAAACCGCCCTTTAATATATTGCCTTGTATTATGTTGACAACCTTTAAATCACAACAAATCTTCCATTTGTGGACATTGTATTTGATTTTCTCCAAAATTTCGCCCAATGTTTCGTACGTTTCCTTCATAAATTACAAATCCCAATGGAATGGACGGGTTTTTCTTTGTTCTGTGCAACAGCACAGCCTTCAAACTTGAAACTGAACCATTGATGAATAAACGCCAGTCGCCATTTCCAATTTTTCCACTAAACCTGGGATATCATGGCAGTAAGCGAGTATTTGCTTCGTCAACGGAATAAAATTTCTGAAAATCAGCTTGGCGTTTTCGGTGTGATGTTGAGTTGACATTTTGCTGACACCACTTAAATCTTTTTCATCAAAATAATAACAATACGCTGTTTTGAATTCTTCAGTAAACAAGTTTTTTCGATCCTTTTTGCATATTTTTGGGACGATATGATCACAAACGTAACAAAAATTATCCAATTTTGGGCATTTGTTTTTTTTCATATTAAAAAATTCAATACTCTTCTGGTTTTAAAATGTAATTCACTCTGAACAAAAGGGTATACCTGAAAAAAAAAATTCTGAAATTAAATTTTATTATTTTAATTCTTTTGGTCGAAAAAATTACTTATGTTAATTTCCGACGATTTAACATTAAATTTAGTATTTTTTTTTTTTTAGCTTTTCAAAAATAGCTTTTAAAGTTTTAAAATTATTTGTTTTTAATGTTGTTTTTATTAAAATTAAAGTTTTTTCATTTAGATAAATTCTTGTTTTTACACTTGTTTTTAATTATTTTTGTATTTTTGCACATTTCTTTTTTTTCCACTGATTTTTGTATTCTTCTCAGTTCTACTTAATCATTAGATGACAAAATTTGTGTTTTTAAAGAAAAAATTTAGAATAAAAAAATTAAATAAAAATTAAATGAAATTAAAGATCAAATAAAAAAATTAATTAAGTAAAGTGAACTCAGTGATATTATTAGAAAAGTGTTTAGTATTAAGAAATAAAAATTGAAATGTAATGAAATATAAATGAAATTTAAAATTTTAATGAAAAATAAAATTATTTTAAAATCTGTTTTAATGTCTTTTTCTTTATGATTTTGGTTTTCGTTGTCTTTTAGTGTTTTCTTTAGCAAACTTTTGAGATACTTTTGTGTAAATTTTTTTTATATAAAAAAAATTGATTTTTAATATAAAAAAATTTAAATTAAAGATTTTTAAATTTTAATTGACACAGCACTTTTTGTTGTTTCTAGAGTTAGATTTTCCTTAGCACTTTCAATGGATTTTAATTAATTTTTCTGCGATAATAAAAAAAAATTCTTTTTAGGGTTGTTTTTCTTTTAGGTTTTTTTTTCTCTCGTTTTTGTTGTTTTAGAAAAAAAAATAGTTTTTGTTATTTCTTTATGAATTTTCAAAGTTTTTAGTCACTTTTCACAGATTTTACACTAAAGTTTTTTCTTAGTTTTTCACTGCACTTTCACTAATTATGTTGATTTTCTGAAGATGATAATGATGGTCACATGAAAATTTGTATAGATCTTCATGGAAACTTTTCCTGCCAAAGAAAATTCCTCCGTTTGGGTAGGAACGACCACTAATAGTGAAAAATAAATCAGCGTAGTCCCTGTGAATTAAATGTTAAAAAGTTATGGTTATGGTTTTAAAAAATTTCTACGTTTGTGAGTATGTTGGTTTTACCTTTTGAATAGCTAACAGCCAGGTATATGAATAAAAAGCTTTTGTCAGAGCTCCAATGTAAATTAAATTACTTAGGGATTGATTAAAAATTAGATTTTTAATCGGAATTTCCTAATTATAAAAGAAAAAGTTATTATCTCATTTGTATTCTCAAGTTTAAAGTCAAAAGTCAGAAATATCAAATCATGCTTTGTCAATAAAATTTATAGAAAATTAATTTTTTTAATAAAATTTTAGAGAGTTTTCCGATATTTTTCTTTATGAATTTTCAAAGTTTTTAGTCACTTTTCACAGATTTTACACTAAAGTTTTTTCTTAGTTTTTCACTGCACTTTCACTAATTATGTTGATTTTCTGAAGATGATAATGATGGTCACATGAAAATTTGTATAGATCTTCATGGAAACTTTTCCTGCCAAAGAAAATTCCTCCGTTTGGGTAGGAACAACCACTAATAGTGAAAAATAAATCAGCGTAGTCCCTGTGAATTAAATGTTAAAAAGTTATGGTTATGGTTTTAAAAAATTTCTACGTTTGTGTGTATGTTGGTTTTACCTTTTGAATAGCTAACAGCCAGGTATATGAATAAAAAGTCTTTGTCAGAGCTCCAATGTAAATTAAATTACTTAGGGATTGATTAAAAATTAGATTTTTAATCGGAATTTCCTAATTATAAAAGAAAAAGTTATTATCTCATTTGTATTCTCAAGTTTAAAGTCAAAAGTCAGAAATATCAAATCATGCTTTGAGTAACACGGCACTGATAATTGATCATATAGTAGCACTTTTTCCTCATTATTGACGAAAAAGATATCGAGTAATGAGTTTGCTGTAGCAGTATAATTTTATTTATTTATTTATTTATTTCGTCTATGGATACAAAAATCCTTACAGACTAGCAAAATTATGACAATATTAAAAAAAACTTAAAATATATTATTTAATACAGTTTTAAATTGATAGTGGTTAACACTTATATCTAATTGATTACAATATTTATTAAACAATCTCAAAACTCTAGTAAGAGGTTCATTTAACGCATAATTAGTTCTATGTACATCAATATAAAAGAACTTATCTCTAACTCTTAACGATCTAGAAGGAACATATAATTTGATTAAATGCAATAATTCTGGGCAATCAACTACACCACAAATAATACCATGTAAAAAATTTAAGGCAAAAATGGTCCTACGTGTTTCCAAAGTTTTAATGAAAATAAATTCACATTTATCCTCATAGGATGGAACAGAAAATGTAGGATCAAAAGGAGATTGATTAACATTAACATTTAGGAATGGGAGAGCAAATTTTACAAATTTAATTTGAATTTTCTCAATACGATTAATATGGATATCCGCTATAGGGCTCCAAATAAATGATGCATATTCTAGCCTAGATCTTACAAAAGAACAAAACAGAACTTTTTTTGTGGAACAATCAAAAAGATTACCAGAATTACGACGTATAAATGCTAATAATGAATAAGCTTTAGGTATAATGAAGTTCAAATGGCTACAAAACGATAATTTGTAGTCAAAGACTACACCAAGATCCAATATTTCATCAACAGATGAGATAATATGACTTTTAATACTATATTGCGAATGTAAAGTATGAAGGCATCGATGATATTTCATATAAAAACATTTCGCAATATTAAAAGACAAACCATTACGGTCAGACCATAAAACGACTCTAGACAAATCCTCCTGAAGGTCAGAAATGTCTCTAAAGGAAGAAATTGATTTAAAAATCTTGAGATCATCAGCATACATGAGGTGCTGAGAATTTTTGAAACAATGAGAGATGTCATTAATAAAAATATTAAACAATAAAGGACCTAAGATACTGCCCTGAGGAATACCAGAGGTGGGAGTAAAAAAATTTGAGTAAACTCCATCCACAGAAACTGCAGCATATCTTCCAGTCAAATAAAATCTAAACCAACTTAGCATACTAGAATGAAAACCAATCCTAGATAAATTAAGTAACAGTAGTTCATGTGGAACCCTGTCAAATGCCTTTGCGTTGGTATTGTTGTATTCGTCGGTGTTAAGCCAATTGACTTCATTTTATTAGTAAGATGAGTTTCATAGAAAAGGTTTGAATTAAAATCTCCACATATGATCACGTCCTCATAAGTGATTCAATATTTTCCATAAAAACGTCTAGATCTATATTACGATTAGGTCTATACACAGTTCCCAAAAGTAGTTTTCTTCCAGAAGCAAAAACTTCAATAAACTGGTACTCAACCTTTCCTCCCGGTAACGATTGACAGCAAAGTTTACTTGTAATCCCCTTCTTAACATAAATTGCCACACCTCCTCCACGAGGTTCTTTTGTGCCTATATCAATTTGATTCTGATCATTTTGATTTATTAGTTTTGTTCTGTCCATGCGATATAATTTAATGTTACTCAAACTAACAATATTATCAGAAACAGATTTACCAAACCATGTCTCGGAAACGCAGATAATATCTACTCCAGAATTCTCAAACATGTATCGAAATTCGTCAATCTTAATTCTCAGACTTTGGGCATTGATGTGACATATTTTTATACCCGATCTCTGTTTACACAGAACCTTAAGCATATCAGAAATAATGTCTCTGGAACTGTAAGTTGTGCTACCACTATTTGATGTCATAGTAAAAAATGTTTAAATATTCTAAATAGGCAACGCAAACATTGTAGCAACATAGCAAAAAGATTTTAAAAGTTTTAAAATGTAAATACAAAAAATTGAGCAAGATTAAGTGTAATTGCAATTTTCCAAAGAATAATTTAAAAAATGTATTATATATATAATAAAACAAATATAATAGCATTAAAAAAAATTCTGAATAACAATATTTTATAACAGTGTAAAACATAAATTGTAATTTACCAAAGAATAATTTAAAAAATGTATTATAAATATAGTAAAACAAATATGAATAGCAATATTTTCTAACAGTGTAAAACAAAAAATTTTTAAACAACATCATCAAACATACATTATTAGACATCGTTGTTAGGTTGATCATCACGAAAAAAATCTTCTAGCTTCTCAATACTTTCAATTCGAACGGCTTGTTCATTTCCATCAATTCTTACATGTACAAGGCCACGCATAGTGAAAACAGACTTTAAACGACCTGCGTTTTTAAATTTAACAGCTGATTGTAGTATCTTGTAGTTCGTCATGGTAAGGTTTTCATTAACATAAAACGGGCGGTCAGAATTATATCCAATATGGTCTAAATACAACGACTTTATTTTATGTGCTTTTAGAAAAGGAAATAAATTGAAAATTTTGAAAAGAAAATTAATTTCCCAAAAAAAATAATTTATTAAAAGAATTGACACTATTAAATTCTTTAGCGTTTTCAAAAAAAAATTATGAAAATTAATTAAAAATTTTAAGGAAAATTTAAAAAAAAAATTTCCACAAAAAAAATAAATTTTAATTTCAAAAAAACTTACATGGTGAAAATATCAGCACGACGATTTAAAAAAAAAACTTGTAGGTGATAGACAGCAAAAGAGAAAGATTTTTGCTCCCGCTATGTCTTTTATACCCAAAAAGGGTTGGAAAAATTTGGAAAATATTTGGAAAAACCCGCTGATTCAGCGGTACCAAATACATGAACATATTTTTACACACACTAGCATTAACCATAAACGTCAAACTTTTTGACACACACTGCATAACCCTCAACAACAGGGTGTACTAACGTAGAACTGTCAAAATGTTCATCGTTAACAGTTTTTAACATTTGAAAAAAAAACAGTATTTACAAAAAAAGAATATGAAAACTTTAAAAATTTATATAAATATAAAAAAAATAAAAATCAGAAATATTTCGGCTACAAGCGCCTCTACAAAGTCAGCGTCACAGAAGCCCAGACCCGTTTTCCCATCCAGTTTCCATCCATCCGTGTAAAAGTGGATCCCCGGATGGTTCCCCAAGAAGGTCCCATTTAACCATGGTTCCCTGTCGGGTATTAACGTGTCACAGAGCGTTGTGACAGACCTCTCTGAAATCCTATCGCAGTCCCATTCTGGGACGCAATACCCTGGCAACTGGTCCAAATAACTCCCTTGTTTAATTGCCCCAGTCTCAAAAAATACTCTTTTACCGTTATCTAGAAAATTTGAACCGGTTTTTAATACATTTTGTAATACATTTGTAATACATTCACTTGAAAAGTGATTGGAATTTTTAGTTTTTGTAGCACCGTGTTATTTTTGGGTGCCTCAGATTAGTCTCACTTGTAGATGGCGGCATTTTCTCCTAATTGTTGTTGTAATCATAAAATGGGCTATATCTCGGAAACTAAGCGAGATAGAGCAATATTAACCACTTATATTCCCGGTAATAAATATGGACTTGCTTCTGGTCAGATCCGGAGAGAACATTTTACCAGACATTTTCTGTTGATTTAGCTAACAAATTCTGTTGATTTAGCAAAAGTCTTAGTTAATTAAACTTCAAACCAAAATGTAGTTCGTATAAAATTTAGCTTACCTAAATTAAGCAGACTGTGATTCTCAACTTCATTAAAAATTCTGCTTGCTCAAATGTAGGTACTATTTTCTGTTGTCGTAGCTGAATTTTCAACTATTTGTACGAAATGTAAAATTTCTTAAACCGTATGAAAAAGCTTCATTATTTTCATGAAAATGTTTTCAATGAAACTTTTATATTAGGCGTATGAAATTTTTAATAAATTGTAATGGATCAATTTAAATTGCATTAAATTTCAATAAACTTTTTTCTGTGTGTCCAAAATTGAGGCAAACAAATTTGTTTCCATTAACCTTGCATCTGCTGAAATTTTTCCCAGTGTAGACATGGGATTTTATCCCGTTAATTATCCAACACTATTGAAGTTAAAGAGCTTGTGAACTATGGCACTTGACTAAATGGCAAAATTCCGTTAGCTTTTATTACGTCTCTTTGTGATATTTCTGGTGTGATAATCCCGTTATGTCAATCTGGCCAATAGGATTACTACACTTGGCGAATGAAAGGAGGGAAAGAAGAAAAGTCAAAAGTTCTAGAAGTTATGTCAATGTCAATCGAAAAGGCACAAGTCAGTTAAGTGAGTTAGGATTTTGATGAGAAAAGAATGGTTAAACGGAAAAACTTTATTATTGTTGTACTGTTGAACAAAAAAATTATAAAAATGTATTAGTGAAATAAAAATGGAAAAATCGGGTGAAAAAAAATCGAAACCGTCCACGTGTTTAGTTACTAAGTTACAAAAATGGAAATTTTACTAATTAAAATAACAATTTCCAAAAAATTATAAATGATTGCGTGTATAAGTGTGTAATAAATGCATAATTTTTGTATAGCTTATTGGAATTCATACAATCTGCAAAAACATGTTAACAACAGTAATAAAAATCTCTAAAACCCAAGAAAATTATTCAAAACCAATCCCCCCCCCTGTATATGAATATTGTTATAAACAAAGAAAATTAAAACACTAAAAACAAAAAAAAAAAAAATTTTTTAAATGTTGAGGTTAAGAAGAAGAATAAACTTTTTCTCTAAAAATTAAAAACACTATTAATTTTTAAATCAGACTAGACCAGTTTCTGCCTCTTTTTTATGGACAGGCGTCATCAGTGGGTCTCCATTTAAATTGTATTATTATTTGTGTATTTATAATTGTCAGATTGTCTCTATATGATAAATTGTTCAACAACCTGCGCTCTTCTTACATTACAAACGTAAAAATACCAAGTCATGACCGTTTAGCGATCACACCCAAGTATGGCCTCGAATGTAATGCAGCTAAATTGCAGTTTTCTTTCCTATTAGCTTTTCTGTTATTGTATATTATATTCAGAAGGGACAACCCTAACCACACAAATATTCTATTTTTAGATTTTTTGTTTATTTTTCTAATCTCCTCCGTCTCTATTTCACAATGTTACCAGATTGACGTATGGTTTTTACGTTCAGTGTTGACAACTTTTGTGTTTTTAAGTTGAGACATCGCCACAGGGCAAATTTTATAACGTATTTTAGTACAGTGTTATTTTCACGTCTTATAGACAGTCGCAATTAATTTTTAATTAATATGCATTTGACAAATTTAATTTAGAAATGTTGAGGTTAAGAAGGATAATAAACATTTTTCTCTAAAAAATTATAAACACTATTCATTTTGAAATCAGACTAGACTAGTTTCTGCCTCTTTTTTATGGACAGTCATCAGTGATTCTCCATTTAAATTGTATTATTATTTGTGTATTTATAATTGTCAGATTGTGTCTATATGATAAAATGTTCAACAACCTGCGGCTGTAAGAATCAAACCTGCGCTCTTCTTACATTACAATTATTATTTAAAATTTTGTAAAATTCATTAAACTTTATATAATATGTGAAATTATATACCAAACCATTGAAACAGTGCTGTAAGATTTCTTAGGTTAACCAACATTAAATGGTGAAGGTGCCATATTAAGCGGTGTAAAAGAAGAAAAAAAAAGCAGCAGAAAAACATGATCAATCATGGGGTGTGGTGGTAAAATTTAAAAGAAAACTTAAGAAGTAAGCAAAATTCACATATTTTTTATAATATAATTCACATATTTTTTATATACAGTGGCATTTTTTTTTTGAAAATTAAATTATTTAACATTGTCATAAAGAAAAAAAAAAACTAAAAAGAAGAAGCTGCATACAAGTGAAAAACAAGACAAAAGGATGCAAATACGCAGTGTAATTATAGAGAAAATTTAAATAAAATAAGAATAGAAGTCTAAACATTTTTTTTTTTAAAGAGATTCGATCTCATATCTCTTTATAAAAACTTTTAAAAAATCCTTAAAAAAATATTAAAACTTCTAAAACAAATTTCAACAACAGTGTTATTAATAAAATTACAAATAAGAAAAAAAATTAATTAAAACAAAATCTTTAGTAAAGACACCAACAAAAAGAAAAATACAATATTCAACAATATGAATCAACAACAATAACAACTTCAAACAAAATTGAACAAAATAGTAACAAAATTAAACAACAACAAAAAAATTAAACAACTATGACATCTGCGTCAGTGAAATTTGTTTTCCATCGGCGATAAAAAGATCAACGACAGCGCACATTGGCTAAAATCATTTTTCATTTGCCAAAATCATGTAACTTTTGAACTGATCAAAATATTAATTTTTTTTAAAGGACAGGTAATTAGTTGAACTTGGCTCAGTTTTAATTTCATTAAAATTGATATCTGGTTAAATGTTTTATTTTTTATAGACAAAGTAGTTGTTGTCGGTAAGGCAAAATTTTAAAATTTCAAGAAATTTTGAACTTGGGATTCTTGTAAGATCTTTAATAATATTCCACTTTCCCATAATATTTTTACTCGCGGTGTGTATTGGAATATTTGTGAAAAGCGAAGTCACATCGAAAGAGACTAATACGTTTCCTTTATCCAAATGTATTTCTCTTTAATTGCGTTGAGTTTTTAATATTGTATTTGTCCGATATTATGTGTTTTAAAATTTGTCCCACGTATTTCGATAGTTGGTAACATGGAACCTTAATCATTGTTCTGCATATTTCTATGTTGTACTTGAATGTAATATGTTGAAAATAACCCTTCATGTTCGGTGTTTTGGTGTAGGTGATGTTATTGTTGTTGAAGTATTTAAATAAATAATTGATTTCGGCGAGCTTTCCGATATAATGTTTGCTTTTCCAGATGTTTCTTGGCCAAATTGATTAAATTTCAGTGTTTTCTTTAAGCTATTAGGGCCTATAATTTACAATGTAATTAAAAAACCATTTAATACACATTTTTCCGACGTTTCGAAGGTTTTTTGCTGTCTTTATCAAGGAATTCGTCTATTTAAATTAAAATTTCAAATTAGTACAATTTTTATCACCAATAAAACAAAACAATTTAAACTTACAGAATTATGTTTTCTTACATCACAAAAGTTATTATTTGTTTAATACAATACGCTTCTATCAATTGTTTCTCTGATCGTAATTGCTGCAGGAAAGATTCTTTTGTATTTGTACATCCAATTTCATCGTTAATATTTTTAAGTTTCCTCCTCTTAGATCTATCGCTGCAGTTTTTCAATGATTTGTGTGGTCTTCCAGCCTTATATTGCTTTGTTTTTTCTGAAGCGACAGTAAGTTGGCCTTCTAACCAGTTTGCACTTTTTATATAGAATTTTTGTTTACTGTAGCTAACTTCTATGTAGCGTTGTTTTAGTGATTAGACGAAATTAAATAATTGCTCTTGTATTTCGGTGCTACACGAATTTAACGTTTAATTTTATTTTAATGTAACTAAGAACATCTTCCTGGTTTTTGTTTCTAAAATAGTCTTCGGCCAGTTCTTTATAACTTAAGCTCTCAATGTTTTTCTGAATATTTTTATTTTCGACTGTTATTGCTGAAATATTTTGTACCAATTGAGTTTGTATTCAAATTTCACTTTCTTACATGCTTTTTCATAATCCATCATACTATGTTTCTAGGTAAAATAAAAAGGTAAGAAAATGGCAAAAAAAAACCCAACGTAGAAATTTCGCCTTGGTAATGCACAAACTCTTTATTACATTCCTTAGTGCATTGTTAGGTAAAATAATGTATTAAAAAACTCAATGTACAAATGAATTAGCTTTGAGTGTATTCCTTACTACTTTCATTAGTGCATTACTAAAATGGTATAAAATGGATTAATAAAATCTGTGTATTTTCATTCTTACTTACAAATATATAAAAAGGGTGGTGTATTTTGTAAGCAGATATTATTACTAATATAATATAATAAATAATGACTATTTAATGCTATAAAATACATAAAGCACAAATTTAACACACCATTGTTTACTTAAAGGACTGTTTAAACTATCGTCATTTGAAGTTTTTTTTTGAGATATTTCATTAAAATGAAAAAAGTGTTTTACCGGCGGGTCGTGGTGGGTGCAAAAGTATATATAGAGTTAAAGAGGACACTTCCACCTTTCTCCGGGTGGTATACGTTTCTTTCTAACTTTTGTTCCCTAGAAGTTCTATTCCACTGAAATTGAAATTTGACAAAAATATAGTAGTTTAATAAATTATCCAGAACCCCCTAATAATAAACGGTAGTGCTGTGATCACTTATGTACAACAACTACAGACTACAATCCTACCAACCTTATAAAAAAGACCGCAGGTCATTATCGATGATAACTTGCTAGTAGTAACCATTTATTTTTGATAAAAAATACAAAAATATTACCTTTTTCTTAAATTAAAAAAAAAAAACAGTTAAGTTTGACAGCATGCCATGCCCACAATTAGCAATAATTTTTTGGTCCCCAAAGGTGGACCTTGCACATAACAAACAAATTTTCAATTTATTTTTGGATCAATGGTGATAATATTTAACTTCGAGCTCATATATTAGTTCTCATGTAGTGAGTAAACTAGTTTATATGAATGTTTGATGTTTGGCATGGGATTGTTACCTATTTCGAAACGTGTTCTGATGATGGGAACCTAGAAAATTCATGAAATAAATCAATCAACACATTCCTGAAAGGGTCAATTAACAAATTTGAAAACAAAAAACTCTATAGATTATTTGTTAGGACAATATCCTAATAAAGAAATATAGAGTATGGCCTCGAACTTGAATAATTTTCATTTTCATAGCACAAAAAAACATAATTTTTATATTTCATAAAAATTATATCAAACTAGTATTAACTAATTGTATAACTATACCTCTACTTACCCTTATATTTATAATAAATTATACTTCGGGACTAAATCTATCGTAATACCTGAGTAGGATGGTTTTAGTTGTAACAGATCTGCAATTTCAAACCTAATGGTTTTTACGGATTATTGTATATCACAATTTGAAGCTCATTTACGGGTTGATGCTGTTTATACTGGCATGTCAAAAGCTTTTGATAAATTGTCACATGATTTATTGATTAAACTAAGATATTTTGGAATTCCTTCATCTTTCTCTGTTGGTTTTCAACCATGGGTCCGTTACTGTTTAATATATTTATAAATGATATATTTTTGTGCTTTAAGCATTTTGAATTTCTTCTTATGCTGATGATTTAAAAGTATTTTCAAGAATAAGATGTTCAAATGATGCAATTAAAGTGCAAAATGACTTTAATGCACTGAAGTAGTCGTAAGTGAAATCAACATAAAATTTTTGTTAACTTTTAACAAAAATTATTGTTTATCATTTTATTCAAATTGATGTGAATTTTTGGAAAAACCAACCATTTTCATCCATTTACGAAGCAATTGTTGTTTTGACAAATTTTTGTTATTTAATTCCACAAAAATTTATAAAACGGCAGTAATTTAAATTTTTTTTTTTTAATTTAACTAATATTCATACTCATGCAGTACATTATATTGATCAGGAAAATAGGGTATGGGAAGGAGGAAAGAGGGAGTAGTGTTTGTGGATATTTGATTTAAATTTTTCTAAATTGTAAGTAACAGGGAAGAGTTCTGCGGGAAGTTTGTTCCACTTACGAATCGTTCGACTAAAAAACGAATTTTCTCTGTAATGCGTTATGCGAAACACAGGACAATCAACTACAAACGGATGTGCTCTATTAGATAAGAGAGTATTACAAATAAAAACTCGGGCTCGAGGAATAAGTTCACTTATCTCAGATGAGCACCTCCCTCGGTAATATCGATAGAAAAGTGTCACACAACCCACATTCCGACGATGCTCCAATGAATCAATAGAGTTGGATACACTACTGTCATTGATAAGCTTCACCGCCCTCCCCTGAACACCGTCCAGAAGCTTCAGAATAGACACTGAAGCCCCTGCCCATATATGAGAGTTGTATTCCATTTTCAGCCGGATATAGCTGGTATAAATAGTAAGGAGATCGGATGGAGTGAAGTCTTGCACCGTTTCAGAAAACCAAGACACTTGAATGCCTCTTTCGACACTTGAAATGCGTGCTTATTCCCACGGACTTCACACTGTATTCTCATGCCCAGAACATCAAGAGTTTCCGATTCCTCAATACCTATACCATCCACAGCTACAGATGACAATGTTATTTAAACAGCCCGTCTGTGGGTTAACATACAACGTTGGGTCTTGCGTGCATTAAAATCGACCCTATTCGCGCAACCCCACTCGGAAGTTGTAGAAAGGTCTTGATGTGTCATTCATGAAGTCTTGCACCGTTTCAGAAAACCAAGACACTTGAATGCCTCTTTCGACACTTGAAATACGTGCTTATTCTCACGGACTTCACACTGTATTCTCATGCCCAGAACATCAAGAGTTTCCGATTCCTCAATACCTATACCATCCACAGCTACAGATGACAATGTTATTTAAACAGCCCGTCTGTGCGTTAACATACAACGTTGGGTCTTGCGTGCATTAAAATCGACCCTATTCGCGCAACCCCACTCGGAAGTTGTAGAAAGGTCTTGATGTGTCATTCATGTTCTGCCGCATGCCCTCTATCTCCAAAGAGCTTCGCCTGTGATCGAATGAAAATGAATGACAAATGTTGCTGTCATCTGCAAAAGAGTAGATAGGATTGAAGGTCTGACCAAGAAGGTCATTAATAAGAAAAGGGGTAGGAGAAGGAACAGAACCTTGCGGTACCCCTGAATTTAGCTGAAACTCGTTTGATGAGACCCCATCTAAAACAACACGTATAGTGCGGTCTCTGAGAAAACTAATTATAAATCAAGAGAAGACATTGCCGACACCAAAATCAACTAGCTTAGTCACGAGTGCCCCGTGCCACACACGATCGAACGCCTTGGAAATATCTAGAGCAACCACTTTACTCTCACCAAAGTGGTGGAGTGACCGGCTCCAACGTTCCGATAGAAACGCCAACAGGTCTCCCGTAGATCGACCGCTGCGGAAGCCATACTGTCGATCATTTAAAAGTGAATTGGTCTCCAAATATTTAACAATATGATAGTTAACCATGGCCTCCATCACTTTGGAGAGCGCAGAGCAAATTGCGATTGGGCGGTAATTTTCAGGGTAATTAGCCGCACCCTTTTTAGGAATTGGCTGGACATTAGCCACCTTCCAGTATGAGGGAGTTTACGTTGAGATCCACAAGAACCCTTTTGACTGCCCGGGCCCGAAAGGAAATCAAAGGCATAGTTTTTGATCGCTTTCCGGCAAGAAAGAATTTCTTGCAAAAAGTTCAGCGAAGAGATTCTCCTTAGCAACCGGGTCGGTGAATGATTGATCGTCCTTTAAAAGAGTTGGAAGAGTAAGAACTAGCATTATCCTTTACTCTTTTAACAAACGACCAAAAGGTCTTACTGCCCCGAGGAGCAGAAAGAACTTTCTCACGTAGACGCCGTTCGTATAGATAAAGTTTTATTGCTGTATAATGTAATTTAACGTGCTTTTAGTCTTGTGGCGTCATTACTGGTGTAAATATCGTTTAGAGTGTGGTTATAAGTTACAAATGCTAAAAATATATAAATTAACATAAAAGTGTTATTAACCACATAATTTAAGATTGGTATTTATTTTTTAATTTGATAATTTAAGAAAGTGAAATATTTAGTGCGCATTTATTTTTAGTTTAAGTAAATTTATGAAATGATGTTAATTATATTTTATGTGAATTGTATGTTACTATGTGAATTCTAAATTATCAATATATATGTACAATTTAAAATATAATTTAATTACAAGCTGCATTTTTAAATAAATTTACGATTTTTATACATTTACTGTTTCGTGAGTTTTAAAAATTGATTTTTGGGTACTTGTTGTATTATAATTTTTAATTTCATTATTTTTTTTATATTTTATCAAATACTTACATTTTTTAAAAATACATACGCATATTACTTTAAACAAAATTTAAGTCTATGAAATACAAATGGCAATGAAATATAAAATTAAGAATAAGTCGATAAAATCAATTAGTTGAATAAAATTCATTGTTATATTGAATAGGTTAGGGTTAGGTCGAAAAGAGGATTCGGAGAAGGGAAAATACTTCCCGGCTTGTTGTGCGCTCTAAAAAATCGGTCCTATGTCACCTTTCTACCCCAGGAACTCCGTCGCACTGACGAAACTCCGCAACTTCTTCCATCCGCTGCCCCTAAGATCCACCAATATGGATATTGGGTCACTGGATAGTATTTCGACCCGGATCTCGGCAAATGCCGGGCATTCACAGAGATAGTGTTCCAAGGTCTCCTCGTCCTCCCCACAGGCCCTGCACACTTCCGAGTCCGCCCTACCAATACGGTGGAGATGGGCCTTAAGTGTCGAGTGTCCCGTGAGGATTTCCATCAAAAGACTCAGTTCCTTCCTACTGGAATTCAGAATTTCCCTCGTCTTGTCCGTGTCCAGGTTGCCCCAGAGAATACTCGTAGTCCTGCCAACACCCGCATTTTCCCAGATGGTCCTATGCATGGTGTCAGCCCAGTCCACGAGCTCCGCATTGAGAGCTCGAAAAGGTTTAGCGTTCTCCAAAGTGACTAATTCCAGGGAATATCCTCCCCTATCCAAATCATTAGGCATTTCGTTCCCCGCTATACCACAGTGTCCCGGCACCCATATAATCTCAATGCGTCCCCGTGCAGAGAAATCGTTAATTTGCCTTTTACACCTGAGTACCGTCATTGATCCCACAGAGTCCGTAGATAAAGCCAGGATAGCCGCTTGGCTATCCGTGAAAATCACAATATCACCGGTCAAGCCCATTATATTCACCTGCTTAATGCACTCCGTAATCGCGGTGACCTCCGCCTGTAGTACAGTATTATGGTCAGGAAGACGGAAGCATTTGCGTACATTGAAGTCAGCGTCACAGAAGCCCAGTTCCGTTTTCCCATCCAGTTTCGATCCATCCGTGTAAAAGTGGATCCCCGGATGGTTCCCCAAGAAGGTCCCATTTAACCATGGTTCTCTTTCGGGGATTAACGTGTCACAGAGCGTCGTGACAGACCTCTCTGAAATCCTGTCGCAGTCCCATTCTGGGACGCAATACCCTGGCAACTGGTCAAAAATAGTACGGTGCCCGGTAATATGGCCATTACTGTCCCATTCCCTGGTAGCCCTCAGCCGCATCATAGTCAATGCGGCTTCGTACTTCACCTGTACCTCAATTGGGCAAATTGCTAGAATAGTCTCGACCGCCCTAGTAGATGTGGTTCTCATTGCTCCACTAATGCCCAAACAGCATAGGCGCTGTACCTTCTGCAATAGTCCCACATACGAGCCAAATCTCATCGATGTCCACCATACTAAAGATGCGTACGTCAGTATAGGTCTGACAACGCTAATGTATAGCCAGTGTGTCATCCTGGGATTCAGACCCCATTTATATCCTATTGCCCTTCTGCAGACGGCCCACGATATGTGGGCCCTCTTCACCCTTTCCTCAATATGGTCCCTCCAGGATAGTTTTCTATCAAGAACAATCTGTGAACCGTTTTTCCCAGGAAGATAGGTTCATCAAAATCAATGATCTTCCTCTTCCTAGTAAAAAGGCATATTTCAGTTTTGTCCGGATTGACATTTAGGCCCCCAGGCCAAGCCCAGTTGTACGCCAGCTCGAATGCATAAGATGCCCTCCTACATAGATATCCAGGATTCTCCTCCCTTAAAAGTATCGCCACATCGTCTGCGTAGCAGACAGGTTGGAAACCTTCACTGGATAGAATCCTCAAGAGACTATTAATCGTGGTCACCCATAGGAGTGGAGATAGGACCCCCCCTGAGGAGTCCCACGGTTAACCCTGTCTCTGATCACTATGTCATTTGCCTCGCAATTTATCCACCTATTCCCTAACATATGACCAACCCAGGCTACTATGTCCCGGTGAATGTCAAACTGTTCTAGAGACTGTATAAGCACATTGGTCAAGACATTATTAAAAGCCCCCTCTATATCAATAAAAATTGCCAGAGTGAAGCAGTTCAGATCAAAAGATCTCTCCACAAGACAAACCACATCGTGAAGAGCCGTTTCTACTGAACGCCTCTTCAAGTAGGCATGTTGTCCAAACCTAAGTAATTCCCTAGGAATTTGACTCTTAACCATGTCATTTACTAACCTCTTCATGGTCTTGAGTAAAAAGGAAGTTAGGCTTATCGGCCGATAAGCCTTCGGGTTCGCATAACTCTCCTTTCCCGGTTTAAGTATGAAGAAAACTTTTGCCTCCTGCCATAACCTTGGAGTGAACGCGAATTTTAGGCACGCAGGGAAAATGTTTACCAGACTTCCGTCGATCCAATCCATGCTCTGCTGTAGTAGAGCTGGAAAGATCTCGTCCGGTCCCGCTGCCTTATAATGGGCGAAACTGCTAACCGCCCTTCTCACCATCTCCCTAATTATAACCATACTATGGCCCGATATACTTCCCGCTCGTGGTCGGTACCCAATAGGTTCAACTGTTCGCCCCAAGGTTGTTGCAAGTTGTTGGTCCTCTGAAGGTCCAACGTATGCCGCCCTTGGTTCAAGTTGGTCCCTGTTGGTTCCCACCCTATCCACAATAAAGTGTGTTTCCAAAGGTATTCTTAACAACTGTTCCATAGTGTCCGCCCTCCTCCTCGCATCACAAGCTATTAGAATTTCCTTACCTGTTTGCCTTGCAGCCGTTACAATTCCCTGGAGTTCTGGCGTTGGTGGAGGAGTCGCCGTATCAGATGGTAGATATAGCGAGACCAGAAAGATCTTCTGGCTCCAGTGCGTGAGGACGGTCGCATCTACCGTTGAGTCTTGGGAGAAAAGAAAGTTTAGATTTTTGTGACACATAATACAGGTTCTCGGGCGAGAGCCTGCGTGTTCATAAAATATTTGGAAATTCGGATCGTTCAATCCAGCAACCTTGTCTTTAGTGGTCCAAGATTCCTGTATTAATACGATATGAATCATACCTTTGCGTAATTTTTCCATCAGAGCGAGAGTTGCCGTTTTACTCCGATGGAGGTTGACCTGCAGGATCTGGGTCATGGGTCGGCAAGCAGTTTTTCTTCTTGGGAGTTAGTCATCACTGACTCTCCCTCTTCATTTGTGTCATCTTTTACGCCACTTACCTCCTTGTTAGCGGTCGCTTCATCACTACTGTCTGCATGCTTAGCATCCGACTTGTATAATAAAGTGCATATTGAATAAAGTGCATTGTAAAAACAACAAATAATTAATATTGATGATATGTTGATGATATGTTGTCCAAATAACATTCAACAAATAGCTAAACGTCAAAATATACATTTACTAAAAAGTGTTAAATTTACGGACATAATTCATCAATTTAACATGGGATTTAGTTGATTTCACCGCTGTTTCTGGTTCAGTGTGGCTTGAATGGTGGTGTGCTAAGAATAATTTGAATTTTAATATGAGGAAGTGCTCTCAAGTTTCGTATTACAGAATTCGTAATCCTATAAAAACTTCATGCACTATTGGCGGTATGTTTGCCAAAACTGTGAATGAAGTTTAGGACCTGGGAATTGTATTTGATTCGAAATTCACTTTTTTCCTCGATACCTAAAGCTATGTTATGTTACTCTTGCATTTATTAGGAGAAACTGCAATGATTTCTCTTATCCTTATACGTTTAAGTTTTTATACACGTCTTATGTTAGATCTAAATTAGAGTATGGTGCAATGATTTGGAGCTCCAATACTATTGAGCATATTTCACGTATTGAAAGGATGCAGAGAGGATTTAATAAATTTAGCGTTACCACATTTAGATAATGTTGATCCGCTTCCTTTGTATGTAGTTCATTGTATGCATTTGGGCACGGAAACGTTAGAAGTTAGGCATAAAATTCTGTCAATGTTATTTGTATTTGATTTAGTTAATTGCAATATTGATTGTTCAAGTCTTTTGGAAAATAATGCTTTCAATGTACCGTGCAGATCCACTTCGTCACAATTATTTGTTTTATGAAGGTTTTGCATACATTTAATTATATTTTAAATAGTCCACTGATTAGAACTCTTAAAGATTTTAATTTGTTAAATTTTGTTATGTAATTTTAGAAAATTAAAATAAAAATTTATAATTATATTGCTTAAATAGTTATAAGCTATTTAAATATTCATAGTCTGTAAGGAACACTGTTTTATAGACTCTTAATAAATAAATTGGAGAGTTTTAAGCCCGTATGACACTGTATAGTTTTTGTATTGACAATCTAAATTAAAGCAGTACAAATATATTGTTACTCAATTTTTTAACTAGTGTAAAGAGTACGAACACATAGTGCCAAATTGTAGTAAATGTCAAAACAAATACTTTTGTTATCGATAAATCAGCGAAAACTTGGGATATCTGTCAAAAGTGCAAACGAAAATTTTGAACTTTATCTTGACATTTCTCACAGGCAAATAAGTTTGTTGTCAGTTACTTTTTGGAACTGTCAGTTTAAAAAAAAAAACAAAACTGTTTGTTTACAAATTGTATATATGTTCATTCGCACATTAATGTTGTTTCTTTCTCCCAATACATCTTGAAACTATACAAAAACTATACAGTGTCATAACAGCTTTAATGAAATTAGTTTTCATTGTTTTTACAATTTAGCTCATAATTTGTTGCCATTTTAGATGTTTTCTCTCAAATCTAGCGCTTTTGAAGTCAACCTTGACGGTTTTTCTTAATTTTAACAGATTAAACATTTTAGCTATTTTATAGTGATTATTCTCGTTCAATATAACAGTGTTTGTGACATACTTTTTTCATTAGCATATCGCAGTTCCTCAAAAGAAAAAAACAAGATTTAGTATGAAATAATATTATTATTTAATTTAGGCTTTAAGAAAATTACAAAATTCAAAAGAGAGTTCTCAAAAACGGATATGAAAATTTGCAAAAGCAATATTAAAAATGACAATAATAAAAATTTCATTTTAGAAAGCGTTAAATTCAACATAAATAAATTAATCTTCAAAACCAAAATACTTAATTAAATTATTAAATCTATCTTTTGTTAGGGCCTTTGTTGGAACATCAGCGAGCTATTTAGATGTCTCCAGATAGTGTACATCTATATAACCTTCACGTTGAATATCGCAGGTATAAAAATATTGAATATCAATATGTTTCGTTTTCTTTGATGATTCAGGATTCTTAACAAGAGTAAATTGCTCGTTGATTATCACACTTAATTGGTGTGTTTTATATTTATATCTTCTGCTAATTTTCTTAAAAGTTTAACCGCTTTTGTAGCTGCACATAAAGCTACAAACTCATCTTCGGTGGTTGAAGTTGCTGTAAAAGTTTGTTTTCTAGAACTCCAGGCAATGGGACCTCCGTTCATAAAAGCAATCCAACCTGTGGTACTGCGTCTTGTTTTGACATCCCCAGCCCAGTCAGAGTCACAATACATAACAAATTGTTTTGAGGCAGAGCCTATATCAAAAGAAATACCACGATTTTCAGTACCTCTCAAGTATCTAAAAACTCATTTGATACCTTGCCAATGAACAATAGAAGGGTGTTCAACAAATCTACTCAACACACCAACAATATAAGCAATATCATTGCGAGTACATACCATTAAATACATCAACGATCCAACTGCTTCACGGTAAAAATTTGTTTCTGTTTTGTTTTTGTTGAAAAACTTTCAACTTCTTTTCCTGTTGATCAATATTAATTTGCAATCCGACGAAAAATTCTGCTTCTTTGTGCGCTAATTCAAACTCTTTACTAAAAGCTTGTAGTAAATGTTGTATAAAATCACTATCGTTTTCACATATTAAACCATCATCTACGTATGATCTTTTTGTTTATTATTTATATTCTTTTTTATTTCTGTAACATCATGTACTTCTTGTTGTTATTCATTAAATATAACGTCTCTTCTTATATAGACTTTCTTACTATTAGGGTCATAAATACGATATGCTTTACTTTCATCATTAGGTCCATTCGTTTACACCAAAATTTGCACAAATTTGTACAAATTTGTACTGGATTTTACTGAAATGCGTTCGCGTACACATAAATTTGCAAAAGAGAGCATCTACTAAGAGAGTAAAGTGACAGTTGTCAGCAAAAAACCTGCAAATTTTTACTGGACACATTTTTGCCAGTAAAATCCAGTAGAAAACAAAAACATATGATTAAATTAAGTAAACAAACAAAAATAAGCATACATTTAGTAATAAAAACATTTAAAAGAACAAAAGCTGATTTTTTTTTTTTTTTTATATTAATTAATAATCATATAATTACAAATTATATACTATTATTACCCTAACCGAGCACTAGCTACTATGGCCTTCGGCGCGTTGTAGCGAAAACAGACCAGTGCCTCTGGTGGGAATCGAACCCACGACCCCTGCACTGATAAGCCAGCACGCTACCAACTAGCCTACCGGGGCGCACATATGCTGAATTAAAAGTGCGGCAAAAACTAAAAATAATTATTTTCAACCTGAAACAAATTAAAGTAGTCAGTTACAATTATTATAGTAACAATTTATCAGTTTTCTAATAGGTCCATTCGTTTACTTTTCCAGTAAAATCCAGTAGATGAGTAAATTTTGGGCAAAATGAAAATTGTACTCTCTTGCACAAAAAAGTAAACGAACGGAAAAATTGCAAAAACTTGCAGGTTAATTAAAACATATGAGCGCTAAAAAGCTTAGTGTTGTAAAATGTGTGTTATTTAGACTACCCAGTATATATTGTTTTTGGTACTTGATGCATTGCATCTTAATAATTATAAATTCGTAGCAATTGTATTAATTAAATAAACTTTTGTTTTTGTGGAAGCTTTTGTACCTGTTTAGTTTGTACATGACTTTTAATTTTGTTTCTAGTTAAATAACATACGAAAATACATGAATACTTTATTTTTGATATTCGGTACCCTGAATAATATGCAGTAAGAAGTATTCATATATTCATTAGCTTTACATCTCTTATATATTAATGTAAATAAAAACAATTAACAGAGATATTAGAAAACTGATAAATTGTTACTATAATAATTGTAACTGACTACTTTAATTTGTTTCAGGTTGAAAAAAATTATTTTTAGTTTTTGCCGCCCTTTTAATTCAGCTTTTAATCTTTTATTTATTTATTTATTTAATATCAATACAAAGGAAGCCTTCATGGCCAATTATATATGTATTGTAAAATAAATAACTATGTACAGTAATAATAAAAACCTTAAATATTAAATGCAAAAATGCATATTATCCTAGCGTGTAATTGGCTCCCCAGCCACATAAACATTACGAAAATATATTAAATATAAAAGTCCCATTTAGCCAAAGATACAAATAAACGTAGAGAGAAGAAAAACAGTTTTTTGTTTTATTATTCCGTCCCAAAAGTATAGTAAAACAATCATGTCTGCACATTATTAAAAAAATTTAAAAGTTTACCCTTATAATTAGGATAAGAACACGAAAATAGCCTAAGTAGAGTTGGAAGATAGTTCCAAATACGATAGACTCTTACCAAAAACGAACGATCAAATATTGTGAGATGACCCAGAGGTACATCAATTTGAATATTACGTGTTAAATTTATAAATGTAAATTCATTTACAAGAAATTGAGGTTGTCCACATTTCATGATTTTATAAAAATGAAGTAATAGACGTAGTTTTAGATAATCATGAAAAGAACACCTCAAAAACTCAGGTACAAGTTCAGAAACACGAATATGATCCTGTATTCTCACGTCGAATATGTAACGAACAATTTTTCTAATAACTCTTTGAAGTCTATCTACATTATAAGAAAAAGTTCCAGAAAACACCTCAAGGCCGTAATTAAATTGTGACATCAGTAAAGAATTAGCCAAAAGATATCTTACAAGTCTTGGTGTGTACGCTCTCAAAAAATATAGTCTTCTTAAAGTAAGACAAACCCTATTTGACAGAGAATCAATATGATCATCAAAATTTAGATTCGAATCCAAAATAACACCAAGGCATTTAAGAGAATTCACATAGTCAATTAACTGACCATTAATGTTAAATGTTTTTATTACTAAATGTATGCTTATTTTTGTTTGTTTACTTAATTTAATCATATGTTTTTGTTTTCTACTGGATTTTACTGGCAAAAATTTGTCCAGTAAAAATTTGCAGGTTTTTTGCTGACAACTGTCACTTTACTCTCTTAGTAGATGCTCTCTTTTGCAAATTTATGTCTACGCGAACGCATTTCAGTAAAATCCAGTACAAATTTGTGCAAATTTTGGTGTAAACGAATGGACCTAATATCTGTGTTTTTTTTATTTACATTAATATATTAGAGATGTAAAGCTAACGAATATATGAATAATTCTTACTGGATATTATTCAGGGTACCGAATATTAAAAATATAGTATTCATGTATTTTCGTATGTTATTTAATTAGAAACAAAATTAAAAGTCATGTACAAACTAAACAAGTCTAAAAGCTTCCACAAAAGTTTATTTAATAAATACAATTGCTACGAATTTATAATTATTAAAATGAAATGCATGAAGTACCAAGAACAATATGTACTGGGTAGTCTAAATAACACATATTTTACAACACTAAGCTTTTTAGCGGTCATATGTTTGAATTAACCTGCAAGTTTTTGCAATTTTTCCGTTCGTTTACTTTTTTGTGCAAGAGCCAGTTTTGAGAGTAAAATTTTCATTTTGCCCAAAATTTACTCATCTACTAGATTTTACTGGAAAAGTAAACGAATGGACCTATTATATCCAACTATTATTCCTTTTGTTGCATTTTTATCCCATTTTGTACGTTGTTCTTTAGGTATGTGCAAGCGTCGCTGCCGAATACTTTAAGGTGTCCAACTGTACGTTTTCTGTTAAACCATAATTCGTATGGAGTACGTCCATTTAAAACATCAGAGGCTGTACGATTTTTAATGTACACTGCGGTATTTGTTGCTTCCGCCCAAAGATATGTTTGTAGTTCACGTTTATGTAACATTGCCTTAGCACTTTCTACTATTGTACGATTTTGCCGTTCTATAAAACCATTTTGTTCTGGAACTCTAGGTGTGGTAACTTCATGCTTAACTTTGTTTTTCAATAAAAATTTATTTACCTGATCATTACATAGTTCTAAACCGCCATCAGTTCTCAGCCTCTTAATTGTATAACCATCAGCTTGAGCTTTTGCAAAAAATTTGATTAGGCTTTCCAAAACATCTGTTTTGTGTTTAAGAACATAAACAAAACAATATCTAGAATAATCAACCTTCAACAATAAGAAATAATAAGATTTATCAATAGACGTCGTACTCATCTTACCACAAAGATCTGCATGAAAAGTTTTACCTGGTTTGTTTGCTCGTTTTGCACCAGACTTGGGGAAGCTTTGTCGATGTTGTTTGCCATACGCAAACCCGTCACAAAATGGAATTTCTGATGGAATCTTTTAAATTTTTAAATCATCAGCAACACTGTTTTTATTCATTTCTTGCAGAGTTTTGAAATTTACATGCCCTAAGCACTCGTGCCAAATCATGATAGATTCTGCGGACGCTGTGTTCAAAGATTCATTTATTACTGGCTTTAAATTCATTTTATACAACCTGTTATCACGCACTCCATCAACAATAATTTCATCTCCTTTTATAAACGTAACACGGTTAGCAACTTCTACAAATATCACTTTTATACCTTTTTCTGTTGCTCTAAATACTGATATCTATCCAGGTCTGGAACTAGTAAAACATCTTTAATGGTATGTATGACACCCTTATCAACCACCTGCACATCAATATCGCCAATAATTAAGTGTAAACGTCAAAAGCGAAAAAAAAACAATTTTCAGTAAAGCTCTAAATAAATAATAAAATAAAATATAAATTGGTTTTAAAAATAGATAGGACTATTCAAAACCAAAGAAAATTTGTATTTTAGATAGTACAATAAAAAGTTTATGAAAAAACAGGATAATCCTTTAATTATAATAAAATAACAAAATAACACTCAGTCATGGCTGAGTGTTGCAAATGTCAATCGTCAATACGGGGTGAAACTGGCATAAGATGTATGGGAGTCTGCGATAAAATTTATCACAGCCAATCAAAATGTTCAGGAATAGATCAGTATTCGATGGGAATAATGGAAAAAATAACTTTATACGTTTCATGTGTGATGATTGTGTACAGTATATAAAAAATGTGGACATGGTTCTAACAGAAATTCAAGATCAAGTAAACAAAAATAAACAAAATTTAGTTGATTATAAACATGAATTTGAGTTGTCACTGAAGCAAAACGAATGTGAAATTAAAGAATTATTAGAAGCGATTGAAAAGCGTTATGAAGAAAGGGTAAAAAAAATTGACATTGTACAAAAATCGTATGAAAAAAATGTAGAAGAAATTAAAAAATTATATGGAAGTGTAAATGAATTTAAAAACAACAACAATGAAATATGCAAATCATTAGAGGAAAAAAATGTCAACATGTGTAACGAAATAAAAAAAGTGATCAAAGAGACGAGTCAAAAGCAAACAAAAATGTCATACGCAGAAATAGTGAAAAACAAACTAGTGTTGCCAGATGTCAATAAACAATTGCCATTAATAGTTAAACCAAAAGAAAAACAGCAAGTGGAAAAAACTAAAGAAGAATTAAATAATAAGGTTAATCCGGTAAATTTAAATATAACAAGAGTGGAAAATCGAAGAAACGGTGCAGTGGTAATCCAATCCGAAAATGTGGAAGAACGGGAAAAAATAAAAAGTGCTATAGAAAATAAACTAAACGAAGGATATGAAATTTTGGTTCCAAACCCAGTACAATTAAGAATAAAAATAACTGGTATTACTTTTAACTATACGGAAGATGAAATAATTGAAAAATTACGAAAGCAAAATCCAATGATTAGTAATGGTGAATTTAAAATTATACAAAAATATGAATATAAAAGAAACAATAAAACAATTTATACTATCAAATTAACAGTGGATGAAGAAACATATACCAAAATGATTACAGAGCAAAGAGTAAATATAGGATGGGAGAGATGTAGTTTTTGATGGTACCGATGTTATACAGTGTCTAAAATGTAAAGGATACAATCACTTAGCAAAAGAATGCAAAAACAAAGAAATGTGCTTAAAATGTCATGGCGAGCATAAGACGAAGGAATTTTTTTTTTTTTTTTTTATATTTATTAATATCATTCAATATACATTTTAAATAATTAATTCTAATTCCGCGAAGCCATTTGGCTTGTCTGCAGAATGTAAAATAATGCTTTAAAAGCTTATATTAAGATTTATATTTAATAATTTATATATGGATAAATTTCAGTTATGTTTTAAATTCATTTAAATAATAATTACAATTTGTATAGTAAAAAAAATTTGTCTTCATTGCGAAGCTATATAATGTTTTTTTATAATTTTTTTTCTTTTTTTGGGGTTAGATATATTAATTAGATCTACGGGCAATTTGTTAAAAATTTTAGGTAACACTACAGCTAAGGTGTTCTGGCCGTATGTATTGAGATGACGTTCAAATTTAAATCTTCAGTCTGCTCGAAGTCTTGTATTATGGTTGTGATCGATAGCTTTTAAAAATCGTTTATCGTTGAAAAATTCGTTTATAAGTGTTGTGGCATAAATACTGTTGACGTTTAGTATCCCAAGTTCACTGGCGATATTCTTGTATACGATTTGATTATGGATGTTGTGGTTGGTTAAATTGTTGTGCATGTTGTTATTGTTGTAGTTTCTATTGTTGTTTATGAGCATGTTATTGCTGTTGTTAATGACATTGATGTTGTTGTTGATGAACATACGATTGTTGTTGACAAGTGTGTTGTTATTGTAGAGTGTGTTGTTGTTGACGATTATGTTGTTGTTGACGATTATGTTGTTGTTGTCGACTATGTTGTTATTGACGAGTGTGTTGTTGTTGTCGACGAGTGTGTTGTTGACGAGTGTGTTGTTGTTGGTGAGGAGTGTGTTGTTGTTGACGTGTGTGTTGTTGACGAGCATGTTGTTTCTGACGATGGTGTTGTAGTTACTTAACGTGTTGTTATTGACGAGTGTGTTGTTGGTGACGTGCGTGTTGTTTCTGACGATGATGTTGTTGTTTGGCGAGCTGTTGTTGTGTATTAACGCATTGTTAGTGTTGTTTGTTGCATTGTTGTTTGGCATTTTATTGTTGGAAGTGCTGATATAGATCTTATCGTAATTCAGATTGTTGTTGTTTTTTTATTAATATTTTCAAAATTTGATTTTGCGTTTGTTGAAGCGATTTGCAGTACGTAGCGCTTCCCCATACAGTTATCCCATGTCTGATGTAGGACTCGGCTAATGAAAAATATGCCTGTTTAAGGACATGTATATTCGAGCAGTTACTAAGGTGGTACAAGCTATATGCTGTTTTTCTTAATTTTTTTCGTAGATGCTGTATATGAGTTAACCATTTAAAATTGTCGTCCACGTAGACTCCAAGATATTTGTATGATCTTACTACCTCAAACAACAAAGAACAAATTAATAAGTGTATAAATTGTATTAGAGTAAATAGTAATCTTAATATGGGATTAGATGAAAATCACTATACTAATGATAGAGAGTGCCAAGTGTACCAAAATAAATTAAATATGAAAATGAAAAGAATGGGGTTTGCAATGTAACAATCACAGAATATACACAAAAATATACAATCACAGAATATACGCGCACTTTATACGAATGTACAAGGATTAACTAATAACTTCAGTCAAATAGAAGTAATTACGGCATCAGAAAATTTAGAGTTTATTATATTGTCAGAAACACATTTAACGGCTAAAATAAATGAAAATGAAATTATGCTTCAAGACTATGAATACATAGTATCTTTATCGAATTCTACGAGAACAGGGGGCGTTATAATCTATTACAAAAAAGCATGGAAGGTGAATAAAATATTAGAAAAAATTGAAGATTATAAATACTGGATTTTGGTTTGCACCGCTGAATATGATAATATTCGTATGATAATTGTTGCAGTATACAGATCACCAAGTTGTAAAAAATCTGAATTTTGTGATATTTTTGAAAAAAATTTAGAAATAATTTGTGAAAGCAGCTGTGATATTATAATTTGTGGAGACTTTAACATAGATTGGATGGAGAATATTTTTTATAAAAACAGAATAGAAAACAATTTAAATGACCATGGATTGAAACAAATCGTTAATAACTTTACACGTATAACAAATGATACTAATACTCTAATTGATTATGTAATAACAAATAGCCATAAAGTAACAGTAGAAATTAATAACAATAATATAGCTGATCACGAGTCTCTATACATAAATATTGAATGTGAAAACAATTATCAAAAGGATACTACAATAGAAACCCATAAAATATTTAAATATAATAAAAATAAATTTAATAGAAATCTGAGTGCAATAATAGAATATAAAGAAAACAGTGATGTCAGTGAAAACGCATATATGTTAGATCAATGTCTCGAAAAAGTAATAAACAAATGTACAATAAAAAGAACAATAACAAATGCAAATAATGTGAATAAATGGTTTAATAATGAACTTCGTTTATTAAAAAAAGATAAAATTTTAAAGCAACAAATCGCAAGGCTCGAAAACACAAATGAAGCATGGGCAAATTATAGATCAGTAAGAAACCGATATAAAGTAAAAATTGAAAACGCAAAAAATAACTATATAAACAATAAAATAACCAATGCCAAAGATCAAAAACAAATGTGGAAAGAAATAAAAGCTTTAGCAATAAAAAAGAAACAATCTGTGATAAAATCTGTGATATTTAACCAAATATAATATAAGGAAAACAATCAAATAGCTAGTCAATTTAATAATTATTTTGTAAGTAGTATAACGGCAATAAGAGACTCGATCGAAGAAGTGCAATACGTAAACAATATTAATAATACTAATCATAATTTCAAATTCCGTGAAATAACAATCTTAGAACTTAACAACATAATAAAGCAACTTAACAATAAGCCAGATTATACAAAAATGTCAAATAAAATTATTATTGACAATTGGAACATAATGGGAAATATTTTGTTAAATATAATTAATAAATCACTAAAAAATGGAGAATTCCCAAAAAAATGGAAAGAAACAATGGTAACACCTATTGAAAAAGTGTCAAATACAAAAAAATGTGAAGAATACCGTCCTATAAATACGTTAAAAACGTGCGAAAAAATACTGGAAAAGGTTGTGAAAGACCAATTAGAAAGCTACATTGAAGAAAATTCTATACTATCAAAATACCAATCTGGTTACAGAAAAAAGTTTTCATGTGAAACAGCAGTAAACTATGTCATAAATCGATGGAAAAGAATAGAAAAATTATGGCAATTTTTTTGGACTTTAAAAGAGCGTTTGAGACAATAGATAGAAAAATAATGTTTGAAAAACTTCATATGTACGGAATACAGAATATAGAACTTAAATGGTTTATATCTTACTTAACAAATAGAAAACAAATAACTACAGTACAATCTGATTTAATTGAAAATGAATTTGGTGTTCCACAAGGATCAATCTTAGGTGCACTATTGTTTAGTATTTATATAAATGATATGCCAAACATTTTGACAAAAAGTGAAATAATTTTATATGCGGATGATACTCTGATATTTACAGAAGGAAATAATGAAGAAGACTGTCACAATAATATGTTGCAAGACATAAACAATATAATTATTTGGTTAAATATGAACAAATTAAAATTAAATGAAACAAAAACGAAAATAATAGATATAAACATGACTAGTAACAGAAACTTTATAATAAATAACAAAATAATTGAAAAAGTCGAACAAATAAAATATCTTGGCTTTATAATTGATAAAGAACTTAAATTTAAAGAACACATGAACTATATTTGTAGAAAAATTGGTAAAAAAATTGGATTTTTTAAAAGAATTAGAAATAAGGTATCAACAATAACAGCAATTAATATATATAATACGATTATTAAACCACATTTTGAATTTGGTTCAACAATAATTTATACATGTTGTACAAAAACAGAAATCTAAAGACTACAAAAACTACAAAATAAAGCAATGAGAATAATTTTGAAATGTAACATTTATACTCCAGTTGAGTTAATGTTAAATACCCTTAAATGGTTAAAGATAAATCAGAGATTAGAATTAAATACCATACTTTTTATACAAAAGATGAAAATGGGAAAGGCGCCAGAATATCTATGTGAACAAATTAATTATGTTAGAGACGTGCAACCGTATGGGCTGAGAAATGCGGGAGACTTTAGACTGCAACGAGTAAACACGACAGCGATGCAACGATCACTTTTATATAAAGGACTACAAGTATATAACTCGTTACCAAATAATGCCAAAGATGAAACAAATGAATACATTTTTAAAAGATATTGTATAAATTTTGTAAGAAACAATGTAATGTAGAGCAAAAAAAATTGTAAAATTTTGTAACCAAAGTGAAATTAAAAGTATAATACTAATAAATAAATAAATAATAATAATAATAATAACAACAACAACAACGTTTAATTTGGGGCCGCCACCAACTCTTGCTTGCCACGTATCATGTTCATATTCAGCAAATTTTGTAAACAACTCCCTCTGGAAACTCCTATGGTCTCTAGCACCCGAAACTGCATAAAAAACGTTTTCAAATTTATTTTGTGTATTATTCGAATGTAAAACAACTAAATGTGATTTTCTGTCATTTGACGTTTGTTTATTATCTTTTGTGTTTAATTCTCTTGTTACGGCTAAAGAGATACATTTATTATGTTATTTTGTTGATCTCTTTGTCTCTTAAAACATTCTCTTGCCCAATGACGTTGTTTCCTACAATAATTGCATTTGCCATTTCTCTTATTTGAACTCGAACTTTTGTTGTATTTAACGAATATGTCGATTTGTGTGTATTATTATCGGTTACTTCATTTGAACGCAAGTTTATTAAAGATTCTTCGTTTACAAGATGATCTGTTAATCTTTATATGTATTGTTCTATACGAGGGATGGTTCTTACATGATCAAAACTTAGATGCCAAACGACTTAAAATTTTTGCAATTACCGTGGGTTCTTTTTGTTCTAAATCCATATCTTTCAATCTTTGTGCCAATGAAGTAACATTTGCAATAAAGTTTGCGATGCTTTCATCATCTTCCATTTTACAATTTATAAACTTTTTTAATAGAACTTGTACTGTGTGTTACAATCTGTCAAATATTTTAATTGTTCTAACTCAATACCTCTTATTATAAAAGTCTGTGCCTCAGCATCTTTATCATCCCATGCTTGACTTTCAGAACTTGTATTGTACCCAAAATATATGGCTTCAATTTATTTTCCGTCATATAGATTTCCATTTGAGTCCCACAATTGGCCTCCACAATTGGTAGTTCTGCCCGTTGAATTGATACGATCTAGCTTCTGTCATGATTTTTGTTTTTGTGGAAAAAATATTCTTAGCATATATATATGATGTTTATATCAACAAAGTATGTTCCATGGTGGAACGACAAACTTGGGAAACTCAGAACTGAGGCGAGAAGACTATTCAATAGGGCCAAGGAGACAGGCAACTGAGTGGCCTACAAGGCGGCTCTAACTGGGTACAATAAGGAACTTCGTAGATCAAAGAGGGCAACGTGGCGTAGCTACTGCGAGAAGATCTCCCCGAAGCGGTTAGGCTTCAGATGGCTCTTTCACAAGATCATACGAACGGACTTAGTACCCTGAAGAGGCTGGACGGGTCCTATACTGAATCGCCCGAGGAGACCTGTGAACTCTTACTAAATACACACTTTCCGGATTGTGTGTCACCTGAGAGGCTACCTAGGATTCCTAGGACTCCTAGGACTCCTAGCCTAACTGGAAGGGACATACGACTTGCGAACAGGGTCTTTCAGGAGGGAAGGATCTCATTGGCAGTGAGAAAATTTTCGTCGTTTAAATCTCCTGGACCAGATGAGGTGTATCCGTGTCTGCTGCAGAGGAGCATGGATCTTATACTCCCGCAACTGACCAGGATTTTTAAGTCGAGTTTGTTATTTGGTCACGTTCCATTGGCTTTTAACGGAGTTAAGGTAGTATTCATACCGAAGGCTGGGCGCAAAGCGGAACATTTGCCCAAATCTTATAGACCAATAAGTCTTAGTTCTTTTCTCCTTAAGACCATGGAGAAAGTCTTGGACCACTATATCAGGGATGTGTAGCTGCTGCGCAAACCCATTCATGGGTTCCAATTTGCGTATCAGCAGAGAAAATCCACTGAGACGGCTGTCCATCAAGTTGTCACTATGATCGAAAAGGCACTGGAGGCGAAGCAAATAGCCTTGTGTGCTTTCGTTGATATTCAGGGCGCTTTTGACAACACGTCCTACGATGCGATTAGGACTGCGATGTTGAGGAATGACATCCCCAGTGTTATCGTTAGTTGGACTCTGGAGATGTTGACCTCTAGTTTCATTACATTCGGCACGGGAACACTTCTAGGACCATAGGGGCGACCAGGGGCTGTCCTCAGGGTGGTGTGCTATCGCCTCTGCTGTATACTCTGTTCATTGATGAGCTGCTTGAGCAGCTTAACGACCTGGGTTTCAGAACCTACGGATATGCTGACGATCTTGTTATTTCTGTCACAGGCTGGGATGACAGGACAATTTCTGAGCGCATGCAACAGGCTCTGAACTTTACCTTGAAGTGGTGCGAGGAGAATGGATTGACTATAAATCCCTCGAAAACCATCCTGGTGCCCTTTACTAGGAGACGTAAGTTATGTCTCACATGAGCCATCGCTTCAGGGGACGAGGATCTGCTTTTCTGATAGCGTTAAGTACTTGGGGGTTATATTGGATAGGTCTGGAATGGGCACCTTTATATGATCTCTAAAAGGGCCACTAGGGCAATCTTTGCCTGGCAGAGGCTCTTTGGCAAGACCTGGGGCCTTAGACCTCAAATGGTCTACTGGTCTTTTAACACCATTGTGAAACCGATGGTCACATACGCCTCATTGGCGTGGTGGACAAAGGTTGAACAACTCGGGGCTCAGATGACTCTTAAGAGGATTTATCGACTGGCATGTATTGGTATCACTGGTGCCTCGAACTCATGTCCGACTGATGCCATTGGAGTCATGCTGGGTATTCCTCCTTTGCATATTTTTGTAAAGGAGAACGCGTGCATGGGATCGCTAAGGCTGTGGGAGATTAGCAGCATGAGGAGTGGGTATTTGAAGGGGCATCTTGTGATTGCGAAAATGTTCGCTGATGACCCGGTTATTAGGGTCAGTGACAGGATACTGCCTGTGCAGGTATTTGTGAGGCACTTTGTTGTTGTGATTTTCGACAGGAGCACGTGGTTGACTGGATCTTGGGTACCGGAGGTTGGTGCACAGGTCTGGCTAACGGATGGCTCGAAACAGTCGTACATGGATACGGGGGCGGGTGTCGTCGTACCCGGATTTCAGCGTGCTCTGCCCATGGGCAAATATCCCTCAGTTTTTCAGGCTGAGGTCTTCGCTATCTGTATCTGTGTGGAAGAGTGTCTGCGGAGGAGGACACGTGGGGCCACGATCTACATTCTATCTGACAGCCAGGCGGCACTTGGTGCCTTGAGGGCTCAAGATGTGTCGTCTGGTCTGGTTAAGGAATGTATCGACTCTCTATATCGTCTAGGACTTAACAACTTCTTGACACTGGGCTGGGTTCCAGGCCATGAGGGCAACGAACGGGCTGACTGATTAGCCAACTGCGGAGCTCGTCGACAATTCATTGGCCCGGAACCCTTCTGTGGCGTACCCAATGGGTATGTCAGAGAGAGGCTCAGAAGATGGAGGGAGTCGGAGTTTGGGGCCTATTGGCCCAGATCGCCTGGGCAGCGACAGGCGAGGCTGTTTATATCTCCCTCTGGGGAGAGATCGCGAAAACTCTTGTCTATGACGAGGGGCGAACTAAGGACCGTAACGGGTTACCTCACAGGACACTGTGGCCTTAGGTATCAATTGTACAAGATGGCACGATCTTCTACGGATTCGTGCAGGTTTTGTGAATTGGAACCCGTGACCTCTGAGCATGTTCTCTGCAAATGTCCGAGGCTCTCCGACAGGAGGGTGCGTTATTTTGGTGGTCGAATAGTGACGCCATCGGACGTTTGGAACTGTTCACCTGGTAGGATAGTTGGCTTCGTAGGGAGCCTGAACCTATAGGGTGTATTCGCTGGCAGCACAAAATACCAACTTCTGGTCGCGGTGCATAGTGCCACTATAGTCTAATCTAATCTGGCTTCTGTCATTTTGTTTGATGAATCAGAATCCTAATTTACCAAATTGCTTTTAGTTGTATATTTTTCTTCGCCTTTTGTTGCGTTGTCAATTGCAGAACCAGCTCCACCGTCTATCTTTATCAGCCATACAATTCCTTTATTTTCACCAATGAGGGACTGGGCCCATAACCTGATATAGATATATTAAAATATCGCAGTTCCTCAAAAGTATAAAATAATATTATATTTAATTTAGGCTTTAAGAAAATTACAAATTGTGTGTTTCTATGATGACAGTCAAAATTCAAGAGAGAGTCCTCAAAAACGGATATGAAAATTTACAAATGCAATATTAAAAATGACAATAATAAAAATGACATTTGTAATTTTAGATAATGTCAAATTATCATTAATTAATGTTACCATATTTTTATTCATTTTAGAAAGCGTTAAATTCAACAATAAGCATTACTTAACTAATGATAATGCCAAAAAAAATTACCATTTAATTGTAATGAAATTTTTTGGCATTAGCATTTAAAATTTTTTGGCATTAGCATTTGCCCTACTAATGCTAATGAAATCACACTAATGCCTGAAAAACTAATTACAATTGAGCAAAAAAGCATTTGTTTATAAAAAAAATGGAGTGTAAATTGCAACACTGAATACAGGAAACGAAATGGAACGAGGAACTAACTTTCTATTATCCAATAACATATGTTTATGTTTGTATTATCACGTAAATAAGCAATATAATGAAATCACCCTGAGGCTGTTTTTTAAAAAATTTATTACTCGGGATCTCTCTCGGACCTAGCCTATTTATATTATGAGAGTGTATTAATACTCCTATGGAACAAAAATTTTGCCTGTTTTGATCTATCTCACTTAGTTTTGGAGATACTGGACATTTCAAAATATCACCATTTTGTAAAATGGCTGGTATCTTGAAAACTATGCAAGATATCGCAAAACGGACAAAATTTTTGCAAACTTAAAGAAAACGCACATCTTCCGACAACACAAATGTGTACAGTGTTCCGATTCCATTCGTTCCCCGTTTCATTCCATATCGTTCCATTTTGGACCAACGTTTCATTCTGTTATAGGAGTGATTAAATTTTTATTTTCACGTACGTTTTTGGGTGAACAAATTATTGAGACACCCTGTGGTTTTTTCATAAAAAATTAATCTATCGGAATCTTTCCCAGACCTAGCATATTTACATTTAGTCAATTGCAATTGGCTTCCTTTAAATAATTCATTACTAATGGTAATGAAATTTAAAATCATTACCTTTAATCAATGAAATCAAATGAATGAAATTCATTACCATTAATTAAATAAATGCTAATGAAAATAATTTCATTACAATTGATATCAATGAAATTGTAATGAAATCATCAATTAATTAGTCCATTAAATTAATTAGTCTCATGTATGGTTTGTGGTGAAGTATTTTTTCTTTTGGCATGAAGTATTTTTTTTGCTATGATTACGAGTTTTCGTGAAAGTTGGTGAAAGAACCACGCCACACCCGACAGAGCTGGTCGATGAACTGCCAGATGCCACCGCCTTCATACTATCCAAATTTTTTAATTTTAACGAATTTTTAAAAATTTTTAATTTTTAACGAATTTTTGATTTTTATAAATTTTTAAATTTATCCGAGTTTTTAAATTTTAACGAATTTTTGAATTTATACGAATTTTGAATTGTAACGACTTTTTGAATTTTTATGAAATTTTGAATTTATAAAAATTTTTTAATTTTAAGGAATTTTTTAATTTTTTAAAAGTTTTTAAATTTTTACGGATTTTTGGGTTTTAACCAAATTTTGCAATTTTATGAAACCGCTAATAACAAAATGAAGTGAATTTTTTACAGTTATATTTGGTTTTTGTTTTTATATACATCGAGATTATTTTTATGTTATTTTCAATTTATAACGAGCTTTCAACCTCCGTATATTTACAAAAATAAAGCAAATCAAACATATTAGCTAGAATTTTTTCATAAAATTTTTTGAAAAACTGCATTCATTTAATAAAAAGTTTCAATGGACGAGTTCCAGTAACACTTCATAAATCTAATGCAAAAATGCATTGATATCATTCAGACAGTATGGTTAGATTTTGCTAAAAAATCAATGTTTTCACACTTTTTTGATAAAACTATTTGTCTTTTTTTTAGAGAATTCATTACTGAAAACAACTTGCCTTTAGGTATTGATTTTTATGGAAACCGCATTTTCATAACAACTCCTCGTTGGAAAGATGGCGTACCATCAAGTATCGGTTATGTTTATTATCCCCCTACAGAACGGAGTCCTGCTATTAAGCCCTATCCTAACTGGGAATCACACGGCGATCCATATAGACCAGACTGTTCAAAACTTATTTCTGTTTATCGCACCTCCATTGACGATTGTAAACGTATATGGTTGATTGATTCGGGTATTGTCAATGCCACTGTTTCTCTTAATCAAATATGCCCGCCAAAAATTGTAGCCTTTGATTTGCGCACCGATGCAATGTTAATCAGTTATGAACTGCCAGCCAATCAAATTAAAGAGGACAGTTTACACTCGAATATACTTGTAGATGTTCATCCAGATCAGTGTGATGATGCTCATGTGTATGTCACAGATGTTTGGCGTTTTGGCATTGTGGTGTACAGTATGAAGAAGAATCGTAGTTGGCGGGTAACCAACTACAACTTTTCTCCCGATCCCGTAGCTGCCGATTTTAACGTATACGGATTAAATTTTCAGTGGTTGGATGGTGTATTTGGTATGAGTCTGTCTTTGGCGCAGTTATCAACAGACGAACGTGTTTTGTATTTTCATCCAATGGCCAGTTTTAAGGTATGTTTTGTTTTGTTCAGTGTTGTTATATATTAAATTTCTAAGCGTTTTCTCCTGGCACAGTATGTAAAATTGGACTTTTTTGAGCAAATTTACCCACAGCTCACAGTTCTAAACGAATTTGGAAAATCTAAAATTTAAAAAATAATTGAATAAATTCCGGATCCACTGATCATGGACGATTTTTAAAGGTCATTTATTTTTTATCTTATATAAATAGTCAAACGAATTTTGTCTCAACTTTTAGGTAATTTGTTTGTTGTGTTTGTTTTTTATGAAGATGAATGTGGATATTCTTCTTCGGCGACGTGCATCTTTACAATATTCAAGAAACACAATTAAAGTGCTATTAAAGAGCAAAGGAAATTACATAACTTTATTAACAAATTTGTTCACTTTTTTAACTAAAAAACATGAGTAAAGTGGTATGAAATTTTTTACAAATAAAAGGTATTTTACAAAAAAAAAATAAAATAAGTATGTCATGTTCGTATTAAAAATACAAGACATTTAAGCTTTTGTAAGATTATTTTAATATAGGGCATTTGTAGAGCAAAATATTGGTTTTTAAATAACGCTTTTGGTAAGATATTAAACAAGCTGTATTTAAAGGCAAAAGTGATTTTATAAAATTGTATTTGATTATTATCAAGAAAATAAAATTGTAATCCTGGATCTAACAAAAACATCAATATAGAAACTAAAAGCCCTTAATTTAAGATATATTTCATTTATATCACACAACTTTTAAAGGTTTTATAGCAGAAAATCTAAAAAAATGGTAATTTCGCTGACTTTGACGATTTATTAAGGAAGTAAAGTAAATGACTTTTACAAATCTGTCACGAGGAATCGATCTGGAATTTATTCTATTATTTTTCAAATTTTATTTTTTTAAATTCGTTTAAAAGGCAAATTTGCTCAAAAAAGTCCAATTTTCCCCACTGTGTCTGATTTCAATGTAAGTTTTGTTTTCTTTTAGGAATTTATGGTTTCAACAAACTTGCTAAAAGATGAGAGTCTCTGGCCCAGCAATGCCCAAAATGTGGCCAAGTATTTCGTAAAAATTGGAGAGCGAGGAGATTTTGGCCAGTCTTCAACATCGGGCATTGCTCAAAATGGTGTTATGTTTTTCACTCAGGTCCACAGAGATGACATTGGATGTTGGGATACAAAGAAACCCTACACCCCCTACAATCTTCACCGGTTTTTGGAAAATGAATATAGCAACGCAGATTATATGAAAAATTCCAGCGACTCGTCTCTTATAAAATTTCCAAATGACCTTAAGGTCGATCGAGAACACGGCCCAAATCAGAGTGTTTGGGTAATGAGCAATCGTTTGCCCATTTATTTATACAGCCAGCTTAACTACAACGAAATCAATTTTCGTATTTTAAAAGCTAATGTAGCAAATCTCGTCGCTGGAACAATCTGTGATACGCTAACGAGCTCTAATTCAATGGGATATCATGATATTTTGTTGACAACGCCAGTTCCAGTTTGTCAATGTAGTTAACTATATATCCACATTAATACACAAACAGGCTAAAAAACTATTGTAAATGCTGTGTTAAAAAAGTAAAACTCTGTATATTTATTCAAATTTTATTTTTAACATGTTTTATATATTGCTTCTGCAATTTTTTAATCTAGGAAAACTATGGATACTAACTGTTTCGATGCAGTTATTGGTAAGGGTCACGCTATTTTCGTTTATTTCCGTAACGCTATTTTTGGGATAACGATATTTTATTTATTTCGTTACTGGTATCTTAACGGTAAATGCATTTTAATTAAATCGGTAACGTTATTTTGAGGATAACGGTTTTCAGTTATTTCGGTAACTTTATTTTAAGGATAACGTTATTTTAGTTTTCTGCTAGATTATTATCAAGCTTTGGGAAAATTTATCTATTTACAGCGATTATTTTTACTGATTTTGTCAGATTGTTGCGGTATGGTATTTTAAGGTATGGTATTTTATTTCGGTAACGGTATTTTAGCGATAACGGTATTTTAGATATTTCGGTAACGGTAGTTTAAGGGTATTCGTATTTTATTTATATCGGTAACGGTATTTTACGGATAACGGTCTTTTAATTATTTCAGTAACGGTATTTTAGGGCTAACGATAGTCAGTTGAAAAGGGTTAAGGTCGATAACGGTATTTTATCGGTACCCAGCCCAGAGGAGAACACATAAATAAATACGATTAGATTAAAATAATACGATAGCGTTCGTCAGATAAGTATACAATTTCTTTATTTTTGGGATATCCTAAGTTTCTGATAAAATAATAAGACTATAACTAAATGATAAGACTACAATAAAGTATATTTTATCACATTTTCAAAAAAAAAAATTATTTTTAAATGCAAGGGAATTTTCTGGGCTTATAAAAATAAAAAGTTCACATCGTATTCAAAATCTGCATTTAAATAATTATAAACGCTAAGACTAAAACGAACCCTAAAACTAAAGGACAATAAATAATTACTTACTTTAACCTAAAGTGTTAAAATCTAAATAAATTTGAAGTGAAAAACTCAATCCTAACCTTAAAACTAAGTTACTTATATTTTTTACTTTTATAACGTTAAAATACATTTATAATATTGTATACATTTTCTTCGAAAAGTTTCTACCCTTAAAGGTTTGTTGACCAGCACTTCCCAGCAAAAAATTTCCAAAAAGGTAAGCGGGTTTGTAATCAAGCATTTTGGGCAGAACGCATTCCTTACTAGATTACCTACTCGATTCTTTTAACAGGGCGTGAGACTAAAATAATTGATTCCTTAGAATTGATTATTTTGTTTACCGAAGAACCATTTACTTTATATTTTTAAGAACTACATACATTTTTTAATAAAGAAATAGTTCCATTGTAAAACTACGAAGCACTTACACAAAAAAAAAAATAAATAGTTCCCTAGAAAAAATAAGAAGTACTTACATTTAAAAAAAAGAAATAGTTCTATAGGTAAATTCAACTTTTACTCACACGTTATTCTCCTAAGTCACTCAAATATAACGATCAAAACTCATACGGAAATAAAATCCTAAAAAGTGAAACATCGAAGTGTTATTATAACATGGGTTTGTCATAATTTTGGAGCTATAAACCACGAAAATATAAATTTTTCAAAAAAAGAACGATTCAAAATTGAAAAACAAAAATATGACTCACGCACAATCACCCTCGAAAATTTTTTTTACACTCACTCACGGTAACGTCAGTAATTTCAACTTCCACTCACAATTTTCTGCTCACGTGCGCTTCCCTAATTTATACCTAACCACAGTTTAACAAAATTGAGGCAACATGCAATTCCTGTTTTTAGTATTATTTTCCTGCAAATAAAAATTTGTTTGAAAAAATATATAAGATAAATTCTTTAAAATTGTATAACTTCTTTTTTCAAAATGAGGAACTACTTTCAATGACGTCCTTTTATTCAGAAAAAGTATATGATTAATCTTGATTACAAAAAGTTAAACATAAGTTAATAACATTGTTATTTTCTTTTAAGTAAATAATTACTTTGTTATTGATTTCATGCTTTCTAGTTTAAATTTAAAGAATTGATTACAAAACTACTTGCTTTTTTGACTCTATCGTTGGAATGAGTTTGGTATTGCAGTTACTAAATTTGGCAATGAGATATGTAAGCAAGTGTGGGCATCACCTTCTTTTTGGAATGTGTAATTTTTTCCTGGGTTTATATAACCCGCAATTTAAAGCAAAGAATTTTCCAACTTGTTATCTTTCTATAAAATACCCTTTAGTTTTTTTACTAATTAGTTGTAATATTATAAATTAACTTATTTTCTTTTGTGTAATAAAAAATTTTAAATTTAGGCCAAAAAATTTTCGCTCAAGTACCAAGCGCCCAGAATTTAGCAGAAAGTGTATTTTGCTAAAATTAAAAAAAAAAAAACAGCCTACAAGTATGAGATATTTTTTGACACAGAGTGACTCAGACAAAAAAACTAATGTAAAATGTTAGTTATTTGTCTCAGTCACCATGTGGCAAAAAAACATCACACACCTTTAGGCCGTTTTTTTAACTTTGTGACGGCAAAAGTCGCACACTCGTTTTTGAACACAGCCTTTTTTTTAAAAAAATAAGTTTAATACTCTTTTCCTTTAATAGTAGTAAAATTTAAATAAAATAGTTGAATTTAACGGAACATATATTTTACCTTACCCAAATTTGTGCTAACTAAACACACCTCAGTTAATTCACCACTCACTGCTGCGAACCTAATGATCTGGGCAACCAAGGGCAACACATTTAAATAAACTACATGCATTAACAGCAGAGGCGATAGTAAGCTTTTATTGAGTCACCCAGGAAAAAATTACACATTCCAAAAAGAAGGTGATGCCCACACTTGCTTACATATCTCATTGCCAAATTTAGTAACTGCAATACCAAACTCATTCCAACGATAGAGTCAAAAAAGCAAGTAGTATTGTAATCAATTCTTTAAATTTAAACTAGAAAGCATGAAATCAATAACAAAGTAATTATTTACTTAAAAGAAAATAACAATGTTATTAACTTATATGTTTAACTTTTTGTAATCAAGATTAATCATATACTTTTTCTGAATAAAAGGACGTCATTGAAAGTAGTTGGTCATTTTGAAAAAAGAAGTTATACAATTTTAAAGAATTTATCTTATATATTTTTTCAAACAAATTTTTATTTGCAGGAAAATAATACTAAAAACAAAATAATACTCAATTTTGTTAAACTGTGGTTAGGTATAAATTAGGGAAGCGCACGTGAGCAGAAAATTGTGAGTGGAAGTTGAAATTACTGACGTTACCGTGAGTGTAAAAAAAATTTTCGAGGGTGATTGTGCGTGAGTCATATTTTTGTTTTTCAATTTTGAATCGTTCTTTTTTTTGAAAAATTTATATTTTCGTGGTTTATAGCTCCAAAATTATGACAAACCCATGTTATAATAACACTTCGATGTTTCACTTTTTAGGATTTTATTTCCGTATGAGTTTTGATCGTTATATTTGAGTGAACTAGGAGAATCACGTGTGAGTAAAAGTTGAATTTACTTATGGAACTACTTCATTTTTTTAAATGTAAGTACTTCTCATTTTTTCAAGGGAATTATTTATTTATATTTTCTTGTGTAAGTACTTCGTAGTTTTACAATGGAACTATTTCTTTATTAAAAAATGTATGTAGTTCTTAAAAATATAAAGTAAATAGTTCTTCGGTAAAAAAAATAATCAATTCTAAAGAATCAATTATTTTAGTCTCACGCCCTGTTAAAAGAATCGAGTAGGTAATCTAGTAAGGAATGCGTTCTACCCAAAATGCTTTATTACAAACCCGCTTACCTTTTTGGAAATTTTTTGCTGGGTGGCAATCGCCGTACACTAACTGCAGTTAAGTGCTGAATAAGTATAACAAAAATTTTAGCTGAAAACACGATTTTAGCAAAAAATTTTGCTAAAAAATAGTATACGTGATTTACAAGACGTTTTACTAACTTTTCTACTAACTTATTTTTTTGGGTGTAGGCAATATCAATTCCATTAATACTAACTTTTGGAAGGAAGGTGGTATCATATATATTTTCAAAAATAACAAGACACTGAGATCTTTTTGGATTTAATGTAAGGGTTTGATATTTTTGTCTGGCTAGTCTAGTCTAGTTTTATGAACTTTTTTGTTATTCTGTGTGATCATGCACCTCGCATGACTATCTTTAATTCGTTGTTGTGAAAACCGGGGAGTTAACTTATTACGTCTGCATTCTTTTCTGAACACCACTTCACCCGCTGCCCTACTTGTAGCGGTTTTCCTATTGGTATTAAGCTTTTTATCTTGTTCCGTTTTTCTTTCCAATTTGTCCCTAATAGAAGGAAACAGTTTTTCCCTAAATTCATAAAGCTTTTTCAAATATTTATGTGTATTATCAAATGTGACCTTTTCATTGAGTGCCAAGCTGACTGAGATTTATTAAGAATATTTGTAATTTTTCTATAGTCTAAACTGTCAAATAGATTTATTTTATATGAATCTTTGTCTACACCCAAAAAAATAAGTTAGTAGAAAAGTTAGTAAAACGTCTTGTAAATCAGGTATACTATTTTTTAGCAAAATTTTTTGCTAAAATCGTGTTTTCAGCTAAAATTTTTGTTATACTTATTCAGCACTTAACTGTTTTATAGTAATGCTTTACTAATATACTAATGTTTTACTAATTAATTTTGCTAAAAAAAAAATTGTGCTGATAAGCACATTAATAGTGTGGACGACAACCAGATTGAAAGATATACGCAGAATGAAGTAGATGCCGCGGCATGTCAAGATGTAGTAGAGAAGAGGAAAATGATACTAAAAAGTACAACTCTAATAAGACATATAAAAAAATCAAACATGGAAGTTTTTGTATCTCTTTTTCATACATAAAACAAAATTGAGGATTAAAATAACTTAAATTTTGCGTTGTCACCGGCTTGTGAAAATAATTGTCTATTAATTAAATAAAAGACAAAATAAAATATTTATTTATTTAAACTAAATGTTTATATGTGTGGTCAAATTGCAAACAAACATATACAGAAATGTAGACAGAGTAAAGTGAAAGACAAAGACACACATCTTAGGTAGATTTTTATGGTTCCTTTTTCTTATTGCAAAACGGGTTGTTTTTTCGTTTCGTTTGTTTTTGTTTATATTTTCGTTTCTATAATTATCTTCGGCAGTTGCGATAGCATCATTTAGACAACGATTGATGTAAGTAATTGAAAGACAATTTTTGTTATGTTATATATATTTATTTCTATATATTTTCAGATATTAAATAAATTCATGTCGTCAATGTGGGAAAATGAAAATTTTTATGTTTCGTAATTATTGTAAATTATTTTTAAAAGAATCACAAAAATATGTTTTATGATTTTCAGCAAATAAATTAACTAAATTACAATTTTTCTACAAATTTTTTGCGTTTTTTTCAGTCTACTAAAATTCAGCAAAAAATTTATTAATTTTTAGCAAGGCTTTTGTATTTCTAATCTACTAAGTGTTAGCAAAACTTTTGCTGAATCTACAAATTTTGTTGCTAAAAATCAGCTCGCTGATTTTCAGCAAAAGATTTCGCTGACATTAGCAACTTTTTTGCAAGCATCCTCCTGACTAAAATTTTGCTGACTCAGCAAAATTTTTTGCTGACTTTACAAACTTTTTTTTTGAGTGTACGTTGAAAATGCTAAAAACCTTGGAATGATTTTTAATAATACCCTAAAGTGGAGTAATTAAATTAGCAAAGCTTCTAGAAAAGCTTATGGTCTCCGTAGTCTTTGGTCTTCTCATTACTACACACCGCAGAAAATTAGATTTGTTCTTGCAAAATCGTTTATCTTACCTACGCTTTTATACGGTTGTGAAATGTTGTCAGGTTGTGATAGTGCAGACAAGGCTAAACTTAGACTAGGTTCACACACGGCAATTATAATTGCGCAATTCTTGAGTTTATAGAAGAGGGAGGGAAAGAGAATGATAGGGGGTACAGAATTGCCCGTACTCCAATTCTGTTTTGTTTTGTCATTCGCAATTTTTAATACTGCAGGTTGATATACGAAAATTGCTGAAACAAACTTTTCCTGTGTGAACACAAGAGCAAGTTCAAAGGAGAATTGAAGAAGAATTGGGCAATTATAATTGCCGTGTGTGAACCATGACTTACAAGCGTTTTTAAAAGTGTAGTTAGATATGTTTATGGTTTACGGAAATATGATAGCATCTCCGCTTTTCTGAATAAAATTTATGGCATTTCATTTGAAGGCTATCTTAAATTTAGAACTTTACTTATGGTTTATAAAATTATTTTCACTATAGAACCCGTTTACCTTTTCGAGCGATTTCAATTTACAAGATTTAACCGTAATAACTGTCTTGTACCAATAATGTAAGTTGAACTATTTATGGCTAACTTAAACCCAAAATAAAACTATTATTTTTTTGTTTATTTGTAAGTATCACTTAGTTCATTTTTATTGTTTCGATTTTGAGTACTTGACTTCAACTGTCTTTAAAATAAAATTGTTGCTACTTAAAAAGAATATCGTATTTTACTAAACACCAAAAGGCAGACATAGTGTCAGCACTTTGATGAAATAAATTCTTAATAAACCTAAATAGTATAAGAAATGCAACGTAAGTATAATATAACATAAACTATGTCATATGGGGTATTCAACATTAAATATCCGGATGTTAACTCTTCCCCTCTTAAAATCCAGCGTCCTCGTTGGTTGGGTAAGTATTGCAGCCAGTAATAACTTCAGTAGGTTTATCCCAATTTGTTTTTATTTTTACCTCAAATGTTTTCCTTTTCTTCATACAATTTTCAAATAATATGCATAACAATAGTATGCCACCCAAACCTGGGATTCCAATACTAGTTGCGGTTTTTTAGTTGTAAGCTAGTTGTTTAATTTCAGCTGCATTATTAATGTGAAGATCTTTTAACATTTCTAAAGACAACATCTCCTTGTAGTTGTCAACAAAATTTGTAGTTTGTAGTACAGCCGGCAAGGGTTGCATCACGGTTATCTCGTTATTAGAATACGATCGATTTTTAAGTCTGACCGTGGCATTATAGTATTAAATAAGATAAGCTCCATTTAGCCAAAGATTCCTGTTGTCCATTTCCACAGAGCCATTGTATCCGTTAATAGTATTAAGCCGGGAGACAATTCGGTTATTGAAGGCAGGTGTTGGTTATTAGAGGTTGGGCACGTCGATGGTAGACCCTTTAATAAATTAGGTAAACAGCTGGTTGAGGTTATATTTTCAAAGTTTTCGTTTCCGCAGATAGCAACATCGTTGATCACCCTACATGAAGACTTAATTTCTAGAACAGAATTCTTGCATATTATAAAATACTCACTACTCAATTTTATTGACATTTCTTTTCACAGGCTTTACAAGTAAGTTTCTACAAATTTCTTTTCCAGTTTGTGGCAAATTTACAACATAAATAAGTGTAGTCTGATTTATACCGATGTTTACCTCACCAAATTCTAGGGCCTCTATTAAGTTCAAGTAAGGTATGTTTTGGCTCTCAAAAAATCCCCTTGTAATGTTTAGTTCAAATCCAGAGAATATAAAGGAGTTAACTATTCCTGATTTCGCCCATTGGATTGAATATCCAATGTTAGTTAATTCTTCTTTTATTATCTTTAGTTTTCTTTCGATATCCTTAATAATCTTAATTTTCAAAGCATCGCTCGAGCTTATATTGTTCAATATTAAATTGGTCATTTTCGTAATCTCCTGTACCTTCAAATCCAAAGCTCTATTTATGACGATCTGTTTATGATTATTCTTCAACAGACCACTAACTCTATCTGAAATCAACTGGAAATCCTCGTGATCAGGAGATCCCGCTATCCATTTCCATGTGGTCCCTAAAATGTCTATGGATATAGCTTCCCGTCTGGGTCCCAATTCCCTCAGAATATCATACAGAGTCTGTACTTCATGGATGAGGAATTGATAATTATTATCTCTTTTTGTTATGTCGCGTTTTATAGTTTCGTGTAATTGGCCTAATTAGGTCCATTCGTTTACACCAAAATTTGCACAAATTTGTACTGGATTTTACTGAAATGCGTTCGCGTGCACATAAATTTGCAAAAGAGAGCATCTACTAAGAGAGTAAAGTGACAGTTGTCAGCAAAAAACCTGCAAATTTTTACTGAACAAATTTTTGCCAGTAAAATCCAGTAGAAAACAAAAACATACGATTAAATTAAGTAATCAAACAAAAATAAGCATACATTTAGTAATAAAAACATTTAAAAGATCAAAAGCTGAATTAAAAATGCGGCAAAAACTGAAAATCATTATTTTCAACCTGAAACAAATTAAAGTAGTCAGTTACAATTATTATAGTAACAATTTATCAGTTTTCTAATATCTGTGTTAATTGTTTTTATTTACATTAATATATTAGAGATGTAAAGCTAATGAATATATGAATACTTCTTACTGCATATTATTCAGGGTACCGAATATCAAAAATCAAGTATTCATGTATTTTCGTATGTTATTTAACTAGAAACAAAATTAAAAGTCATGTACAAACTAAACAAGTCTAAAAGCTTCCACAAAAGTTTATTAAAAAAATACAATTGCTACGAATTTATAATTATTAAAATGCAATTCATAAAGTACCAAAAACAATATATACTGGGTAGTCTAAATAACACATATTTTACAACACTAAGCTTTTAGCGCTCATATGTTTGAATTAACCTGCAAGTTTTTGCAATTTTTCCGTTCGTTTACTTTTTTGTGCAAGAGCCAGTTTTGAGAGTAAAATTTTATTTTGCCCAAAATTTACTCATCTACTGGATTTTACTGGAAAAGTAAATGAATAGACCTATTGTTTCGTACTGTTTCAGGTCAATAACATGAATCAATTTGAAATTACAAATTGTCAATTTCGCAACACCTGTCTCCACTGTCACAATTTGTGCGTTCGTGTAGTCCAGTATTTGTGTCTCTGTCTTGACCAGAACAAGCAGTGATCTGAAATAAAAGTATCAGTTTTTTATTAGGTTTTTATGAACTATTCGTTTAGACTCTGTCAAGACTGTTCTCCCTTTGTCCTCTAGTACTACTTCCTTTCTAAATCGTGGTGTCAATTTGTTTCCCAGTCTCTTATTTGTTTTCACAAAAATGTCATCTCCTGCTTTGTAAGTTTTGTAATCAGTTCTATCTTCTATTCTATTCTGTTATGGTTCTCTAAGTCTTTTCCTGTTTTTCTGTTATTCTTCGTATAGTCTGTCGTCTTTCTTCCTCGGTTCCCATAATCCTGCCGGAAAATGTTTCAATAGGTTTCGCATTAGTTGTGGAGTAAACCGTATATTTAATCAATGAATTATTGAGAAGATCCTCAAAGGAGTTGTGCATTTTCTCTGCGTTCATGCACCTCATTATCTCGGTTAGAGTAGAATGGAATCGCTCCTACACTTTACGATTCTAACTTGGGCGTACTTTGAAAATTTGTCTATAGCAGTCAAAATAACTCTGTTATTTGTATGATAGATATCTATATGGACATATTGTCCAGAGTACTGTAGGATGGGTGTATTCTTTAGAATCAATTTGTCTGGATGACGTTCATATTTATTCTTAATGCAGATTCTATATTGTTTTACCACCTTTGTTATCTTCGTCTGCATTTGAGAGAAATAAAATTTTCTAAGAAGTTGGATTTTATTTTCTTTAGCGTTTCTATGTGCTAGTCTGTGTTCATTCACAATTTCCGTTTCTTGTCTGATGTTAAGTCTTTTACCATAGTCCTCGTGTACCTGGTTCTGTAATCGCTGAACTTAGATGGATAGATTTCTTGTATCTTACCCAAAATTCTGTCCTCGGTTTGAATAGCATTTGTCACTGACGGACTCAAATATTTTTTCAATATTGACGTCAGTGTCTCAATATTGAAAAAATTGGTTTCTGTTATTATGTGTCTATGGTATTTCGGGAATATGGTCTCAAATTTATAAGAAGGAGATTTACCAGTCGATAGTATCAATTGGTTTTTGAAAACGTTAATTGGTGCATCCGTAAACGGAATAAGAGGTGAAGTTTCCGCACTGTGTTGAGTAACCGTTATTGAGTTTAACGCAGAAGTTTGTGGAGGTCTAGACAATGCATCTGCTACCATGTTAGTGCTACCGGGTTTATATTTTATTTCGTAATTGTATTCCTCAAGTATGGCTTTCCATCTTTTTAGTTTACTGTTAGTATTTTTGTTACTCAGTGCGTATGACAAAGGCTGGTGGTCAGTGAATATTTTTACCGCTGCCGAACCGTAAAGGTAACTTCTCAAAGTCTTGAGGGCCCACACTATTGCAAGCATTTCCTTCTCATTCGTTGCATAGTGTTCCTCAGCTTTGCTAAGTGTTCTGGATATGAATACGATGGGTTTACCATCTTGTTCAAGAACTGCACCCAGAGCATAACTTGAGGCATCGGTAGTTAAATGAAATTCCTTTTCGAGATTTGGAAATGCAAGTACTACATCGCTTGAAGAAAGAGAATTTTTTATTTTATTAAAAACCTCTAAAGCGTCATTGTCCGAAGTGATAAGAGATTTTGGACGGCATTGTCTTGGACATGCGTCCCTCTTCCCCCCTTAAAAGGACGGTAAGAGGTTTTGCCATCTTTGCATAATCTCGAATGAATCGTCTGTAAAAACCTGACATACCCAGAAACGATCTGACTTCTTTATTGTTCCCCGGAGGTTTCAGGTCTCTAATTGCCTGCACCTTGGCTAAGTTGGTTCTTATACCCTCGGTGGATATAATAAATCCTAAATATTCAACTTCCTTTTTGAGGAACTCACATTTGTCCAATTGGACTTTCATATTGGCGCTTTGTAGGGTATTGAAAATTATTTCGACATTTTTCAGGTGTGAGTCTTTGTCTTGTCCAAAAATTATAATATCGTCTGTGTAAACATAGCAAATTTTGCCTATGTGTTCTCGTAATATGTCGTCTAAAGTTCGTTGGAAAATAGCTGGAGCATTTTTCAGCCCAAATGGTAGCCGTGTAAATTCGTACTTTCCATTATTAATGGAAAATGCTGTCTTTTCGATGTCCCTGCTTCTAAGTGGAATTTGGTGGAAACCACTTTTTAAATCCAATACGGAAAACCAGTTGTTTCTGCCAAGATTTGAAAGAACCTCATTAATTTCTGGTATTGGATATATGTCCGGTATCGTCGATGCGTTGAGCTTTCGATAGTCTATAACCATCCTAAATTTTCTCTCATTAGAAGCATCTAATTTTTTTGGAACCACCAATACAGGGGAGTTGTATGGTGATTTGGATGGCCTTATAATCCCGTGATCAAGTAATTCTTTAACTTGTTTTTCGATTTCGTCCTTCATGGCCATTGGATATGGATAACCTTTTGAATATATTGGGTCGTCCGTCGTTGTCCTGATTTCGGCCTTAACAGTTGTTGTGAACGTTAGTTTTTCGTTTGGTTCCGTGAAAAGATTAGGGTATTTGTCGCACAATAAATTTAGTTTTTTTGTTTGGTCGTCCGTTAGGTGATCTGTTCTTAGTTGTAGACTATTTATGGATTGGGATTTTTCTTGTTTTATTTGTACTCTTATAGTATCGTTTACTAGCATATAGTTGTTTGAAGTGAAAATGATGGCATTTAATTTTCTCAAACTATCATTACCAAGAGTGCCACGAAAAGATTTCAATGTGGGCAATAAAAAGAATTTAAAATTTTCTGAACGTATGCCGAAAGGATTAATTAAAGTATGATGAGTTATTGTTACTTTCCCGCCAACAGAGTTAGCTCGAAATGTAGTTTCGTTTTTTTTTTGGAGTTTTTACTAAGGCAGGTTGGATATAATTTTTGTTAGATCCTGTGTCAATTAAATTTTTCCCATCATCGGCCTTACATTGAAAATATGGTAATGTGGAGTTTGTTAGTCTAAAAAATGAATGTCGGAGAATTCGTTATATTCATTTTCGTGATTAGATTCCGTCATATTAATATATTGATTGAAATAATCGTTAAGTTCTTGTAATTCCTCATTCTGTTGTTGAGGGTCAGTAGTTTCAGTGTCTTCTGTGTTCTGTACTTGGTTACCTGTGGCTTCTGTTCCATCATTTTCTATGTGATTAATTATCTGCATATTATTAGGTTGGTAAACCTGAGATGACTGAGGTGGGGGTCTTATTCCCGAAAATTTTCCATTTGGTTTGGGCTTGTTCATATAGTTTACCATTTTTGAATGCATTGAGCGATCAACCTCCATTGGAACTGGGGGTTTTGGTTGATGAGGTCTTGGTGGTGGAAAATTTCATACTGTTTGGTAAGGTATTTGTTGATTCTGGGGTTGCGGAACATTCCCGAAATACGTATTGTATTGTCCATTAAGTGGTCTATGCCGGTTATTATTCTGTATGCCCTGTGGCCATGGAATTGTTTGAGGAACATATGCCGGTCTTGGATAAATATTTGAGATTTGAGGAAGGTATGAAAATTGGGGGTAAAAATTCTGATTCTGATTTCCATTAGATTTCTTCTGTGGGACAGGAGGTGAATTTTTATTGTTATTAGCATACTGTGTTCGAAATTGTTGGTTTTCCAACTTCAAACACAAGTGTAATGCTTCATGAAGGTCTGTGGGCTCCCGCATTCCCAGAAGTCTGGGTAAGTCGCCTCTTAGACCTCTGATGAAAGTATCCAATGCCCTATTCCTATAAGTTCTAGTTAGTACCTGGATGGAGGCTTCACTCTCATCCATACATGAGATTTTATTCAAAATTAGGGACAAATGAGCATAAATTTGTTTGTAAAATTTGTGTACTGAATTAGTGCCCTGAAGCATGGTGGACATCTGGTACTCCAGAGTGCCCAAGTTCCTTTTATCAGCATAATGTGTCGTTAGAAACTTTATTATGCTGTCCCAGTTTAAGGGAGTGTTGTATGATTCCAGTGCGATGTCTGCATCGCCTGTTATTTTATTTCTTACAACATCAAGGATTCCAAAATATTTTGCAGTTCCTTTAATTGAGTCGTAGATTTTTAAAATTTTTTCCACTCTTTTTCCAGGATGCAAACTCGGTTTGGTTTCCGGAAAATTCAATTAATCTGTGTAAAGGCACTTGCCTCAGATTTTTTTTTATATTCTTTTTTTATAGAAAGCTTGTCACGTTTTTTTAAGTTTTGCTGTTTATACATACTTTAGAGACGTTAACATATTATAATACCGATATCTATATGTCTTGGTTGTAGAGTGCAACTAACCTACATTATTTTATTTTGACATTTGTTAGGTTTTTTATTTGCACTAAATTCTTTATATACTTGGAAGGAATACGTTAGATCTTCAATTTTGCAAAATCACGCACACCAAACCGAGGTTTCATTTAGGAAAACGAAGATACTAATCGCCATTATTCTGCAAAAGTGTCGTTGAGTAAAGTTCAACCCTAACAAATTTTTTGTGTAAATTAAAAGGTTTTTTTTTAAGTGATTTATTTCAAACAACGTTTCATTTTTTTTAACTGATTATATTAAGGATTTCAGCCTTAATAACCATATTTTCGTTGGGGAAAAAAAACTTCCTTGGGAAAAAGTGTCTTTCAATTTTTTTTATTGACTTCATAAATTTCTAAATGAAATTTGTAAAATTTTCAAATAATTTGATTGGGTTTTAATTCTATTTAGCAGCTTTTTAAGAAATTAATAATCAACAAACTACCATTTCTCAAAGACACTGGCTTTGGCAAGGGCAGAATTTCTCAAACTTTCTGTAGAGAAAAGTTCTGGCAAATTCCAAAAATATCAGGTAGCTTCTATTGGCTAAATTAGTATTTTGGTCAAAATTTCAATAAAATTGTTAAATTTATAATTTCTAGAAATCTTTTCTAAATTTCGGATTTTTTCCTATTTGGTGTGTGGTGATTTTGGTGTTATTTTTTTATATGAAGGTGCCAATTCGATAAGGTAATTATTTTAATATAATTTCTCTTATTATTTTTTTTTTATTTTTTTTTGTTTTGTCATATCAAATCTCATTAAAGTAATTTTATACATAGATTTGGCACCTAATGATTAAATACCAACAACATAATTTTATGCAATTGGAGTTCAGTTAGAATCTCTGGCTTATCAAAAATGTTTGCTTAGTCTCAGCAGCCTAGTTGGTGTGAAGGAGAATTTATTGTCTTCAGTTTCGGTTGACCTTCAGTTCGGGCATCAGCAGAAAGAAATAGGAATCTTGGTGTTAAATAAAATAATATAAAAATCGTCGGAATAAGTGTAAAAGAATGTGTGAATTTGTTTAAATGGGAAAAAATCTTAAAGTGACTTAAAAACTAGAAAAATTGGCTTAAAATGAAAAAAAAAACATGGCACATAAGAAGTGAAAAAAAACTATTAAATTAAAAATTTTGTAAAAAAAAAAAAAATATATTTAGTCAGCTAAAAATATTAAAATTAAAATTGAACAAAAAGTGCTTTAGAATTTGCCAATAAAAGAGAAATCAAAGAAAAAAATAAAAGTCCCTCAGTGCGAAAACAATATGCCTAAAAACTGATCTTCAATTCATAAAAAAAAAATAATATTACACTGGTCGACGAAATTAGTGGGAAAAAATATTTTAAATTTAATGTCTTTTTTTTGGATTGAAAAAAACGATTAAAAAAATCATATAAAAAATTAAAAGTCCATTTAAAATAGTGACATTAGATCTATTATAAAAAAAAAAATATTTCCAAACTATTAATTTTTGCTAAAAAGCATAAAAAAAAATTGTAATATGAATGAATCTTTAAATTTTATGTTGCATGCTTAATTTGTTAATAATTTTATATAAATAAGTGTTAATTTGTTGATAATAATGGTAATAATTTCACGATATTAATTTTTTTTTTTTATTATACAAAAAGTTAGTTTTTAGTTTTTTTCGTTGAACAGTGTTAAATACCTTTTTGATTTTTTTTCCAATACTTTTGCATGAATATTAAAACCATATGCACATTTTGATTTACATACTTACTAGATGAAAGAAATATACAGACGATTTTAATCTCTTCTTTTGCTCTATTTTTATACCCTCCATCCCATAGTGCAGGAGGGTATATTCACTTTGTCAAATGTTTGTAATTCTTTTAAAAAAATTCTGGGACCCCATAAACTATATATATTCTTGATCAGCATGGATAGAGAAGTCGATATAGCCATGTCCGTCTGTCCGTCCGTCTGTCTGTGGAAACACAAAATACTCCTCCAATACAGAAGAGGTACTGCTAATTTTCAGTCAAATTGTTTGTTGATATCATGAGCAGTTTTCTAGTGAAAATGATCAAAATCGGTTAACGCGTTCAAAAGTTATGAGTGAAAATGTGGGAAGACCTCTAAAATTTTTTTTTTTTTTATTTCATCATACATACATACGTACATTCAATGCTTATACACAAGAATATACGCAAGCAGGGATGGCTGTCAATATCGCTGAATTACCGTCCACGATTCTAACACCTTTCAACTGACTATCGTTATCGCTTAAATACCGTTACCGATATTCTTGAAATACCGTTATCCGTAAAATACCGTTACCTTAAAATACCGTTACCGAAATAATCTAACAAGATCTGAACAAAAAAACTTCTGTAAATAGATATATTTTCCCAAAGTGTGATCATAAACTAGACAGTCATTTAAACTCGGGCATAATGCGGTTAAAAATTGTGGTGTGCATTAACATTACCTGAATAATTAAAATAACGTTATCCTTAAAATGCCGTTAGCAAAATAATTGAAAAATCTTTTTCCCTAAAATAAAGTTACCGAAATATCTAAAATATCGTTACCGCTAAAATACCGTTAGCGAAATAAATAAAATACCGTTAACGCTAAAATACCGTTAACGCTAAAATCCCGTTACCGAAATAACTGAAGTATAGTTTCCCCTAAAATACCGTTACCGAAATAAAAGAAAATAGCGTTACTACGACCAATAACCACATAGAATCGGTTACCATCCATGGTCATGATCAACACTTAAAAACAAATAAAAACCCACAAAATGTTGTTGTTGTTTTTTTGTTTTGTTTTGTAATACAGTATGTATGTACGGCCCTATGCTCCTTATAGGAACGACGGGAATATATATATATATGTATGTACGTATGAATTAGTAGCAGTGCTGCCGCTAGAGAAAAATTGAGTGAAGTAGATTTTGGAAAAAAGTGGAGTAGATTGAATAAAATTGAAGTAGTATACATTTTTAAAAACAAAACAATATAATTAATTTTATTTAATAAGAAAAACAAAAAAATGACTGTTAATTTTTCGAAAACTTTACTTGCGAGTTCACTTACATATGTTTGTTTTTCTTAAAATATGGAACAGAAAACCATAAATATGCTCTTTTAAAAGAAAATTGGAGTTAAAAAAATGGCCAAAGAAGTAGTTTGCGGTAAATGATTTTTTAAATAATTACATCGGCTACAGTCGACTTTGAGCCGCCGCCGGTCATTTTTTGATTAGCCGCCGCCGCCGACATTTTTGAGTCGACTTGTGTCTCTGTCCGTACGTTATTAACTCACAACAATTTGACAGTTCACGCAATGACACTTTTACAAAGCAAAAATAAAGGGTTGCCATTCCAGCGATGAAAAATAGCGTTTGCATATGTTCAGTGATTAAAACCACTATTTTCATCGTAATTAAGGGAATAGGAAAAACAATTAGGTAATATAGGGAAAAAATTTAAAATTTGAAGCAGAACAAAAAGTGAAGCAGATTTTTGGAAGAAGGAGTGACGAAGTAAATTTTGTGAAAATGAAGCAAAATACTTCGATTGAAGTAGTAGCGGCAGCACTGATTAGTAGCAATCGCATGCAGAGTTGCCAGGTTTGACGATTTGTCGTCATTTTGATGATATTTAATACCCAAAATAACTAAATGACTATTTGACGACTTTTGCTTCCAAAATGACGATTTTTTGACAATAATTTAATATGTCAGCAAGATCTACTTATTTATCATTCTCATAAAATCGCCGGCTCGATTATTAAATTTATATTATTTCGTTAAAAATTGAAAGCAAAAACATTGTTTTTTGATCGATAGCTAGCTTTTATATGCTAATATGATGTGAAATACAATTTTGCAAAAATGCAAATCCTAGAATTGAATAAAACTTAATCCAAACCGCATTTATTTTTTTATAAATTCATTATGGGTTTAGCTTAATTTAGTTTCTGTGTTTATATGTTTAGAACATGTTTTTAAATTTTTATAAAATTTAATTGGAGTTAGATTTAAATAAAAATAAAAAAATTTTCATGTTAAAACACAAGGCATGGACTTTTTTTGCGAAACAAACAGATCTCTAGCCCGAATATATTTCATGTTGAAAGATGATATATATACAACTTTAAATGAAACAAAATAAATCCAAAAATAAATCCGGTGCTTACAAAACAGGCCTAATAATATAAATAAAGTGCCAAAATTTAATAATTAAAAATATAACATTAAGTTTGTTCGATAACACAAAAATTTGTACAAGTTTTTACTGGAAGGTGTTCGTTTAGACAAATACGCAGTAAAAACTGGTAAAAAGAGAGAGTAAAGTGACAGTTTGATGCCAAAGAACTTACAAGTTTTTACTGGATACATTTTTGCCAGAAAGAATTTGTAAGATGAAAAAAACATATGACTAAAAAATAAAAAAATATGCTTGTATTTTTAGTAAACAAAAATTAAATTAAATTTTAATTGTTTATGGATTGAAAGTGAAAATGATTAAATAATTAACTATGGAAGAAGTTAAAAAACATTTAAATTATTTTTGGTCGATAATTTCAATTAACTTTTTCCTTTTCCATAATGACCAGTTGATTTTTTTTTAATATTTAAAACAAGCTATTTTATTTAATTTAGTAATTCCTACAAATTTTCTGTTCGTTTACTTTTTTGTAAATTTGTCTTACTATTTGTAATTTTGTTACTGAGTAGTTTTTACTGAACTTTACAGGAAAAGTAATCGAACAGACTTATTGTTAAAGAATTTCCAAATTTTGTAAAAGAATTTAATATTTAAAAAGTTGTGCCACTGAAATGTTGTTCACAGAATTATGCAGATATAAGTGTTTAACAGTTCAAGTGGTAAAATTAGTTTGATTTAAAGTTGTATTTATTTGATCTTTCAACATTATATTTTTGTTATTTTATTAATTAATAATCATATAATTACAAGTTATATACTATTACCCTAACCGAGCACTAGCTACTATGGCCTTCGGCGCGTTGTAGCGAAAACAGATCAGTGCCTCTGGTGGGAATCGAACCCACGACCCCCGCACTGATAAGCCAAGCACGCTACCAACTAGCCTACTGGGGCACACTGTTTCAACATTTTATAAATATGAATATCGTTGTAAAATATAATGATTTTCGAAGTTTAAACCAAAGAGAAGTGTCAAAAATCGTGTTATATTACAACGATAACACGTTAACATTTGAAATGTGAATAACATTATTGTATTTTATTTTTTATTAAAACTTTATCCCTCTTCTAACAAATATATTTTATTTTGACGATTTTTTCAAAATATGATGACGATTTTGACGATTTTTTCTAGAAAGTTTGTCGTTTTTATGCTTTGCAAACCCGGCAACACTGGTTATAAGTGCAAATGCGAGAAGCCCTCGAAAAATTGTTAATTCCTGGTGCACACACGGCAATTATAATTGCCCAATTCTTCTTCAATTCTCCTTTGAACTTGCTCTTGTGTTCACACAGGAAAAGTTTGTTTCAGCAATTTTCGTATATCAACCTGCAGTATTGAAAATTGCGAATGACAAAACAAAACGGAATTGGAGTACGGGCAATTCTGTACCCCCTATCATTCTCTTTCCCTCCCTCTTCTATAAACTCAAGAATTGCGCAATTATAATTGCCGTGTGTGAACATAGTCTAAGCTAATTTATAAAGTATGCTTTTGTTTTCCATATACCAGGCTTGCCATATACCTTTTTTTGTTAACCCCAACAAATCAAAAAATCACCAATTAGAAAAAAGGTAGAACAAAATAGTTTAGTTAAAATTCTTTATTTATTTGACTGCATTAACCGGAGTTGCCAGACACATTAATCGTTATCAGATCAAAAAAATATCCAGGAACAAAATCCCCGAATCCAACAATGTAAATTCATAACTTTTTTTCGTACACTATTTTTACTTATTTTCATTCTCAACCTTTAATAAATTTGCAAGGAAACTCTTACATTCTAATTACATTTATTAAAAACCCCATTCAATTTAAAGGACATTCACTTTCAGAACTTTTTTATTTAAGACATATAAGGTGCATACTTCATCTTAAAATCTTTTGATTATATGCATTTGTTTTCCTTAAAAGCCCTAATTTTTATTTGATACATACAAAAATAATCTAAATTAAAGTATTGATGTGTAAAAACCAATCGAATTTTGGGAAAATTTCTTAGGGTTCTTATTCTAGGAGTCGTAAACGAGAATTGCACAAGCAACTGAGCTGAAAAACAATAATTTGAAATACCAGTTTCTTTAATTTTTTGTATCTCGAAAACACTCGAAAGATTTTCTTTTATAATTTTTGACAAACTTAGTTTCATCACACTTTCCGTTTTACTTATGTGATGTATAGTATAAACACATGTGTTGTAATGTAAACTGGCATTTCATAATTATTTCATTATGTATGTCTCCGCAAGTGTATTTTTGTTCCCTTAAATTTATCTAAAATTCTGATTATTCGAAACTGTTTTTATGCGTTTGTATTCATTGCATCTCTTCTAACGATCCAAAAATATATTTTAGTAACTTTCTTTCATTATTATATAGGCAAAGAGACAAACAACAGGCGAATTTTACAACAGTTTTTTAACATCATAAGGAACTATACAAATATATATATTTTTCACTACACGTTCTTCTTTAGGTAATCAGAATAACCTTTGAATACCCACTGCAGAATTTCAGATTCATTTTAGTAAACTTTAATTAAACATTTTTTTCTTCTGAAACATCCCAAAGACATTAATCAATCAGTCATATTTTGTTTTACTTATAAAAACAACATTATTTTTGTTATTTTTACAAAGAATATAGATATTAATATTGTTTGCACTTTCCCTGGTTTATGAAAACACCGAGATGGAGGGTATCCAAAAATTCGTCACAGCCGAATTTAATCTTTTTTAATACCAAATTCGGCACATCGGACTTTAATGCTTCCACTTTTTTTATACTGCATTGGTATTGATCATCATGCCTGAAACTTTTAGTTCTGTGATTTAAATAATTTGATATAAATCGTGAAATTATTAACAATTAATATTAATAAAATAACAATTATTTTGCGAAAACGGAAGCTCGGTTAATAATAAGAAAATAATTTTTCTTTTTTTTTAACATCAAAACTACTATTGTGACAGAGTTTAAAACAATTACACAGTGTAAAATGTCTTGAAATGTTGCGAAACATTTGCTAGACACATTTCTCTTAACAACCTTACCTTACAGAACTCTTTAATTTCAACAATATGCTGAAGCTGTAACAAAAACCACATTAATGTAAGTCTATTTTTTTGATTTTTTTTTATTCTTTTTATTTAAATTTGTTTTCTCTCTGTTTATATTTAAAAACAAAAAAAAAAAAAAACAAAAAAAATTTTAAACTAGTTTTTTTTTTGTTAAGTAGTTAAATTACTGGAGTGCTTGACGTGACCAGCTTAAAATTATTTTGCATCTTTTACAATTTATTTTTTTTTGTTTAAACTTCAAATTGCTAAACATATCAAATGAAGAATTTTTCAAATTAAATAAAGTTAATTGATTTAATTTATAATTTTTTTAGGCTGGTACTTGATAGAAATTAAGCGGTTATAGATTGAAAATATAATCAATACAAGTTAAATTTGAATTAAATTGAATTAAATTGGTTTGTTTTATTTTTTTTTGCCGGTAATGTTGAATAAGTTTCATAAAATTCTCTTCCGTTTTCTATTTTTAAAATTAATTTAAAATTCGTCGTTACAATTAAAAATTAAGTTTTCCTATTATTTTAAGTGTTTAAGTGTTTTATTTTGTTTATATCACATTTCCTACCATTATTTAAACATAATTTTTTTCCTCTTATGGATTTCGAAAATTTTAATTATAACGTTAAATAAGATTTTCGCATTTTAATTAATGAAATTTTTTCAAATTATAAATAAAACCATAATGTTTTTGGGATAAAATTTAAATAATCTGTTTGATTTTTAGCTATTCGGTAAAGGACTTGTTGTGACTGAGTTGTGGGATCACAAACATATTTTATTTGGATTTTGTCTAGTCACTGTGATCATGGTAGGGTGGACCGATTTTTGTCATTTTTACATCTTTTGACAATACATACTTTTATTTCCTGAGAATCTTTTTAGTTTCGAACCGCAAATCTTTTCTTTATTTTTTCCTGTCTTTTATTCTATTTTTTTCTCCTTTTTCTTTAACCCTTGCACGCACAACAAAATTTATTTCGTGGCAAGTTGATATGGATGCAACAGTAGCAACGAACCTACCCTCCGACGAGCAATAAGGCCTGGTAATATTGCGTGCACTCGCTACATATAGCCTCCTTTAACATCTTTCAACCAAATCATTAACCCTTGTATGCTACATCTGCGTACCACATCTGGTACTTTATATAGACCAGACAAATCCCCATTTACTATATTTATGTCTTGGTCTACTACTTGTTGGGGTTCTGCATGCAATTGCTCTTGCAAAATTCTACGGACTAAATCGGCGACGGCCAATTCTTGTTGTGGATTTAACTGAAATGGTTGTGGGGGTGGTGCGGGTATTTTATTTATAATTGCAGGTCTGATTAAATTATTTTGATTTGCCATATTAAAAAAGAAATTTTTAGAATCACAATTTAACTTTAATTTTTATTTATTTAGCTTTCTTTTTTTTTCTCTATTTCTCTAAAAATGCTTTAACACTATTTTTTTCTATTATAAAAGTTAAATTTAAAAATATCTTATACTATTCTTACATTAGCAGCAAAATTTTCATTGTTGTTACAGTTGTTTATTGTGGTTACCGTTGTCGTTAAAGTCGTCTGTTGTTGTTACAGTTGTGTTGTTGTTACAGATGTTTGTTGTGTTACAGTTGTCTATTGTTGTTACCGTTGTCGTTAAAGTTGTCTGCTGTTGTTTGTTGTTGTTACAGTTGTGTTGTTGTTACAGATGTTTGTTGTGTTACCGTTGTCTATTGTTGTTTGTTGTAAATCAATGAAGTTTTGTATTTAACAATGAAAATTGTATTTTTCTTTTTTACAAAATGTTCACTAAAAATTTTTTTAATTAATTTGCTTTAGTTTTTGTTTTTAACAATAAAATTTTTTTTTTAATGTTTTTCTCTAATTTATTATATTTTTTTGTTGTTTAAATTTTACTTAAAAATGTTCACTAACAAATTTTATTATTTTTTTTAATGTTTTTCACTAATTTATTATATTTTGTTTAAATTTTTCTTAACTTTTTATTGTTTTTATTAAAATTAAACCGCGCCGGTAAATGAGAATTTGTCCTTTTTACTTAATGTTACTCGGGTTCTCTTACTTTACTCTTCGAAGGCGCGTTGTGCTTTCGTTTCAATCGAATTCTAAGCACGGATTTTTTCCGTTGGGCGCCAGTTGAACTATTTATGGCTAACTTAAACCCAAAATAAAACTATTATTTTTTTATTTATTTGCTAAGTTTCACTTAGTTCATTTTTATTGTTTCGATTTTAAGTACTTGACTTCAACTGTCTTTAAAATAAAATTGTTGCTATTTAAAAAGAATATCGTATTTTACTAAACACCAAAAGGCAGACATAGTGTCAGCACTTTGATGAAATAAATTCTTAATAAACCTTAATAGTATAAGAAATGCAACGTAAGTATAATATAACATTAACTATGTCATATGGGGTATTCAACATTAAATATCCGGATGTTAACTTGTATAATAGACTTATATCCGAAAGACACTTTTTTGTAAATGCCATACGTGTTTGGAACTCGTTAAATAATCAACTTCACACAATATCAAATACAACATCATTTAAGAAACAACTCTTTAATTTTTTTCTCAATTGATTTTTAATTAATTTAATTTTTATTTTTTTCATGTCGTTTTTACCAGCTGTGCAGAATATTTTTATATATTATATTATACTTTATTTTTAATTTTTATTATAAATTATACTTACATACATTCTTCTTATTGAAAGACTAATTTGTTATGACTAATGTTGTTTTATAAAATTTTTAATGTTGTTACATTAGGATTTTCGAAAAATAAATAAATAAAAAATAAATAACGTAAATTCCTTCATTATTATTCAATCTCATTTCAGACTTACATTAACATCTGGCCAAATTATTGATGTTCGTAACATGAATGATCACCAAGAAATGGTGAAATTTTAGTTGGGTACGGCAAAATTAATAAGAGATTATCGAAATCTTATACATATTGTGGGTCTGAAGGAATACGAAAATAATATAGAAAACATAAAGGAAACGATTAGAATATTAAAGGTACATGGACGGGATCACGACATGAAGGAACTATTGAAGGTAAACGAATTTAAATTGGACGAATTGGGAAACCGACTCGACACGCTCCTACCATTTAGGAGAACTAGAAGGGGACTTGTTAATGGATTAGGCTCGGCTATTAAGTTTATAACAGGGAATATGGATGCGAACGATGCTGCTAGAATAAACGCAGAAATTCGCAAAATTTAAGAGTACAAAATTTGTTGAATATGGGAGTAATCAAAAGGTTCCAAAATTTGATGGAACATATTAATGAGGAACAAAATAAAATAATGAAAAATTTTATAACAAACTCTAATTAAATTGATAAGAATACAAAAGAAATCTACGAGATGCAACTTTTACACAAAATCAATTACAACATGGTCATATAACAAATATAGGCGAAGCAGTTATTCTCGCCAAACTCAATATTATTTCTAAGTATATTCCGAATACTGAGGAACTTGCTAGAATACGAGGGATCATGGAATATGACAACCCCGTGGACAAGCAAGACGTCAAGGCATATGACAATTCCTTAGGCTCAGGGAACGACACTGAATATGAAGTTCATCTTAATTCATATATATGAACTCCTGGAACTGCAGGCATTTTATCATAATACTAATATTAATTAATTAATTTTAAGATTCCCTTAATAACAATGGAAAATTACAAACATTATCATATCATTCCATTACCTATGTATAAACAATACAAAAGAAATAATAACTTCACCATATATAATACACATAAACATAAATTATATAAAATGAAAAGCATTTGTCCCAGGGTGGAAGGTACATACTATTGCAACTCGGTCACGGAAGAACTGTTTGAGGCATCAACATGCTTAGCACCACTCATGTATGGTGGAAATGCTGTTTGCAATTTAATGGACCTTGGCAAAATAAACAAAATTATACAAATCGAAAATAATTATTTTTTATTCATAAATATTCCACAACTATTAATTGCAGAACAAGAGTAACTAATATAAAGGGCACTTGTGTCATATACTTCAAAGGATGTAACATAGAAGTCAATAGCATCATATACTATGATGACGCAACAACATTTTGGGACACCGTCAAACTTATCCCATACAGCAATTTTACCGTAACAGCACATTCTACAGCTAATATTACAACATTGATGAAATTGGAACAGCAAAATATTGACAACTTTAAAAATATAACAACCTTAAAGGAAACTGCCATTATTCATGTTGGTATCTACACACAGTGGCGTACCCAGGGGGGGCCCTGGGGGCCAAAGCCCCCCCGAAATATTTTAGATTTTTGTTTTGGTTAGTATGTAATAAATGAATTTATAATATTTTTTTTAGACTATAATTTTTCAAACTAATGTTATATTAACTGAAATTGATCTATGGAAACACTACCATAAAGACCATCAAATCCGCTAGATGCTAATCAAGATTGCAACAAGGAACTGTTTTCAAACGTTTACATGTTTTTACATTTACTGATAGTAATTCCTGTTACAACTGTATCCGCGGAGAGAAGTTTTTCCACCCTAAAAAGAGTGAAAACATATTTAAGGAATTCTATGGGTGAAGCTAGACTTGGTGCTCTAGCTCTTGCATTAGTGTATCGAGAAAAGGTTGAACCTGACAAAATCATTGACACTTTTATGAAAAAAAATCGTTGAATAAAATTTTAAGAGTTTTGTTAATAGTATATAAGGATCTTAATTAATATGATAGCTCACTTTAAAAATCAAAATAAAATTATTTAATTGATACATAAATTTGTTTAATATTTCAAAAAAAAAAAAAAACTTGTTTGTAGATATAAAAAAACTAAAAAAACAAAGACATGTCAAAACATTTTTGCTTCAAAATTGCTATCATAACTGGGTATAACGTCAATGGTACCTTTCCCATCCAAAACTTATTTAACAGATACAAAATATTAGTGTCCGACCGAACTCATTTTTTCGGCCATAATATTAATGTTCGGCCAAAGGCGAAGCTGAACTTTTTGTTTTAATAAAAAAAAAATATAAATTGTTTTTTTAGATCAATAAATTTAAACCAAAAAGTTATTAAACATAAACAAAATACAAATTTATAGGTATATTTTTTTAAAAAATCATATTTGGAAAATAGTTTTACTATTTTAAGTACAAAAAAAGAATAAAATATTTGTATTGTACTATATTTTATAGTCAAAGAAAAATAGTTGATCGATTTTTAAGTTGATATAGAGAAAAAAACTTAGCCTTTAATATTTAAAATTAAAAAAAAAATGACAGAAAAGCAATTTTTCCGCATTCACACCATGTGAATTGCTTCGTCTATCAGAATACAGCTGTTCGGCAGCGCTAAAAAGCTGTTCGCTAGCTACACTAGTTGGTGGGTCTAATAAATATTTTATTTCTACAGCTTTTATATTTGTAAATGGACTTGACTTCCAATACTCAAATATATTTATATTTCGGGACCTAAAGGCTCCGTAATAAACATTTTAATTTCTTTTTCAATAAAATTTTCGTTTGGTTCTGCTACTTCTAAGTCTGGTACTGCATCATGTCTATCCCAAATTGATGAAACTGTTATTCTCTTTTCAGGATTACTTACCACTCGATTTTTTTTTATATATTTAATTATACCGCATTAAATTTGATGATTTGCTTATAAGTCTTGTAGCTATATTTCTGGAAATTTTTTTTTAAACTCTTTTGGCTTTTTTAAATGTTTTCACACACATTGATGTTTAAATATCGGTGTTTTTTTGTATTCTATCATATTCAACGTTGTATTTTTTATGTAGTTTTTTTGTAAATTCTGAAAAGTAAATATAACCACAGTTGTTATTTATTTGTGCTTTTTATAAATAATCATAAAAAGTTCGGTAGTTCGGCCAAAATTTGGCCGAACACCGAACTTGGCCGAACTACGAAGCCGAAGCCGAGTACTTGGTCGGACACTACAAAATATTAAATATAGGCTCTCGTATGTAAAAAATTATATGCTTTTCAAACAAAAAAAAATTTAAAAAACAAAAATTGGAAATTAAGAAAGTTTTGAAAAATTAAAAATAATTAATTGTAAACTTTTGAAAAAAAAAATTAAAATTTTTATTCGAGAAAAAAATAGAATTGTGTAATTCATCCACCTTCACACCCAACTCGTAATTGTATATCCCTGTCCATCATCAACACGTAACTGGCGCAGCCGATTTTGCGCCAATCGGCTTATTTCTCTGGTGACTATCTAAATATTCGTACCAAGGCAACAACGTGTGTGTAATCAAAATGGAAAAATAAACGTGTGTTTGTATGAATGAACATAATAATATTCATACTAAATAAGTTAACTGGAAAAAAAACAATAGATTTTACGAAAAACATTTGTATGAGTGAACGTACTAATATTCATACCGAAACTATTCCTGAGTTCGATCCTACTCGTGAATCATCAATTTACGTGAATTATTTTATACATCGAGTGAATAATTCATTAATGGCGTACAATTGGGATGAATAAAAGCGAGTGACAAAAATGTGGATGGATTACACACAGGTTCTCCATTCCAATTGGTACGAATTTTCGAAAAGTTTAAAAGATGGATTTGGATTTTCCTTTAACGAAGATGACGCACATTTCAAGATGAGAAGTGCCATACGAGATCGATCGTATCGATTACTGTTTTCGTGTGTGTACAATAGGAAAACGATATGATTTTAGTGACGCAGCCATTATTAAATATATCCGAGAAGGATTACGAAATATAGACTTACAAAACGTTATATAACTTAATACATTTTAATTTAATACTTTTGAAGAAATGCGGGAAACAATTGAAGACTATTTACGAAACGTGTCGGTTGTGAAAAAGTACTACAACGATAAGCCTAAATTTAGCAATAATAATAATTTTAATAAAATGAAAGACAACGTAAAAAAGTGAAAATAAAAGACCAATAACGTGCTACAATTGTTTGTAACAATATCATATTTCAAGTCAATGTACAAAACCCTCTACGCGTAAACGGTGTATCGATTATCAAAAAGTGGATAAACGGGGTGAACCAGAAAATTGTGGTAATAAACGAAATAATGCACATTCATAAAACAAATATAATTGATTGTGAACAGAAATTTGTAAAATCTGTACGTATAAACGGTAAAGACTTTAAAGCATTTTTAGACACTGGCAGTAAATGCCACGTGATTGGTGAAACGGTGGTAAAGTAATTACCAAATGATCGTAAAAAGTGTTTAGTGAAAATAAATGGATTTTGTGGTGGTGCACGTTTCGCAACGCAAAAATTTTTTATCGATATCCAAATAGACAGTATAACACGCAATATTGAAGTTTATATCGTCGATGATGAGTTATTAACCACAGATTTGATTCTTGGTGAAGACATATTTGATAATACATACGTAAGTACACAAAATGGTGAATTTAAATTTGAAGATATAAACCGTGCTATGAAGTAAAGATAAAATCGTGATTAATACAAATTATATAATATGTGGTAGCGAGGATATTGCAATGAAAGACAATTTAACGGAATTTTCGATAGTGATTTAACCGAAATCGGAAAAACGGATGCAATAGAAATGCATATTGAACTAGATACGGATAACGCAACAACAATATCGTGTACCGGAACCGAAAAAAGAAACAGTTAATAAAATGATAAATGAACTTTTTTTTACGTAACCATATTATAACGAAATCTGAATTTTCTTACGCTAGTCCAATAATTTTACTCAAAAAGAAAGTCGGTTCTGACTACATGTGTGTTGACTACCGCCACTTAAATAGTCACGCTAATACAGAAATATATACAATGCCGAATATCGAGGAGAGATTGCAAACTGCTTCCAGGTATTCATAGTTTACGACCCTTAATTTAAATTGAGGATATTACCAAGTTCCTATTGCTCGTGAAGATAGAAAATATACAGTGTTCGTGACAACTGATGGACTTTACGAATTTAAACGTAAACGTTTAAGCTTAAAAACGCAACAGCCGTTTTTCAACGACTCATGACTCTTATCAAGGAAAATCCCACTACATGGATGATATTCTTATCGGTAGTAATTCTAGTGATGAAATGTTCTACAAATTGTCAGGAGTTTTTATGGCGTTACGAAAGTTAAATTTGACACTAAACGTAAAGAAGTGTGAATTCCTTCGAGACTCTGTCCAGTTTCTTGGTCATAAACTTACACCGAATGGTATAAGTCCCGGAACAATTAAAACGTTATCGATTCAGCAATTTAAAACGCCGTCAACTGTACACGAGGGACGTAAATTTCTAAGATTGAGTGGTTATTTGAGAAAGTCTGTACCATGCTATGCAGTAATTTCAGAGCCAAAAAGAAGACTTCTAAAGAATGATGTGGCATGAGGAGCAAGAAGCTTCGTTTCAAAAATTAAAAAACGCATTAACGACACAACCAATGATGACAACTTATGGAGTTGAAATTGATCACGAAATACATATAATACACAAATACACTGGCGTCAGGTCAGTAGTGTCGGTTTGGCAGGTATATTATTATAACGAGAGGAAGATCAATCTACAATTAACGATGTACGAAAATACCATAGTTACGAACACGAAACTTTAGCCGTCGTTGAAACTTTGGAACGTATGAGATACTATGTGCATTAGGCCAGGTCGATTTGTATGGAGGCAAAAAAATCGCTCAACGTTCAAGGAAAATCGTATTCTAGGGATCAAAATAAGAAACTTTGCCTAAGGAACCATACCTCTAAAACAAATTCTGATGTCCCGACTCTTGACCGGTAGAATCAAATTTTGAAAAATTCCACTTGGACCCATTTAGAGTGCCCCAATCGAGTCCAAATGTATGACTGACCCCTACTAACTTTGGAGGGCCGACCCACCCATGCCAGTGGCACACCCCCCTGGGGGGTTCCCCATACAAACATTTAAAAAAATCACCATTTTTGGCACTTTACATGAAAAAATCAGCGAAATGGCTGTTTTTTTTTTTTGGAGGCTATTTTTCTCTTTAGAAATTTATTTAGTCAGAACATACGTAAATGAAAAAATTAATTTAACTTAGTAATAGAAAAAATAGAAAAAAATGAACGTTGTTTTTACAACCCTTTTTGTGGACTTTTTATGGCAAATTCTTAAGAAATGCGCGTTTTTTTTGCAACCATTTTAACAATTAAGGTATCACTGTGATGCACCGTAACCCTTTTAAAAAATTAAGGTATCACTGTGACACTGTTCGTTTTCCTTCTACACTTCAACGAACTTCCGTTTCGGCATTTGTTTGAAGCTTTGGATAAATCATCCAGCACTGGACCAAGATCGGCAACCGGAAAACTGAGCCGTCAAATCGAAACTTTTGAAACTCTTCCGGTAAGTTATTGCTATCACTTATTTATTGAAATTGTCAACCGTTTTTAATTATTTTATTATTATATATTTTCAGGTGGTGGACGGCTTTCAGAAAATTGAGTTGAAAATATGCCCCTGCTCTAGAAAAAATTTAATTTTCCACCGATTCGAAGTACTTATACGACATGGCCCATGCAATTTCTAGCGGCGTGGTTTCGGTGGATCTGGCTAACGTCAAACTAGGGAAAATTGTACATTCTCGCTGGCTCACCAAGGCCGCTAGTTTATTACGATTGTATGTGACAACGGAAAATCTTGATGGAAATTTAAGAATTCTGGTTGAATTTATAATTAAATGTTATGTGCCAATGTACTTCAATATCAAGTATTACAGCTCTGTCGTGTACGGTAGTGTATTAATTTTTAAGTTCATTAGTTGGTCACGATTTCTAGAACCTCGTTTACGCAGAATTGTCAATCAAGTAATTACAAATAATTCATATTATGCGCATTCGGAAAATATCTTGTTATCAATGTTGTTTGATTATAGGAAAGAAAAGCGCGACTGTGCTATTAAGAAAATTCTACGCTATCGAACCGGTGTTGACGACCCAACCTTAGAGTTTATAAAAAACCACATATAAACTTTAATTGCACTAGTTACACGGAAATGATCAGTTTGAATGATATAAATAACGTATTTGAACCACCATTCACGCGAAGCATTCCGTACGATACATTGAAAGAATATTTAAATCAAGATGATCCGCCGTTTTTTGATTCAAAAATTCCATCACACATACAAGGAACGGAACGACACGTTCAATTGCTAGCTAGCGTTTCCAAACGAGTTATACCGGGAAATGTAGAGGCTGTTATGGCGACGACATTAGAGAGCCGTGCGAAATTGCCCAGACTTGAAAGCAAAAAAGACTTCAAACAATATTTTTTTTTAGTTTCCTCTCTATTACTAAGTTAAATTCATGTTTTCATTTACATATGTTCTCACTAAATAAATTTCTAAAGAGAAAAATAAACTCCAAAAAGAAAAAAACATAGCCATTTCGCTGATTTTTTCATGTAAAGTGCCAAAAATGGTGATTTTCTGAAATGTTTGTATGGGGAACCCCCCTGGGGGTGTCACACTGGCATGGGTGGGTCGGCCCTCCAAAGTTAGTAGGGGTCGGTCATACATTTGGACTCGATTGGGGCACTCTAAATTGGTCAAAGTGGAATTTTTCAAAATTTGACCCTACGGGTCAAAAGTCGGGACATCAGCATTCGTTTTAGAAGTATGGTTCCTTCGGCAAAGTTTCTTATTTTGATCCCTAGAATACGATTTTCCTTGAACATTGAGCGATTTTTAAATCGACCCGCCTTAATGTGTATGGTATACATCTCAAGGTGATAACTGGCTGTAATGCGATTCGTACTGCTATGCAAAAGCGTGACTTAATTCCCAGAATAGCAAGATAGTGGTTACGTATCAGAGAACGGGTTGAGTGCCTTATTTCATGCTTTTGAATGCAATTACAAAAAATTAGTACATTGTTGTCAACTCACATTCATTTCAATAAAGCAACAATCGACAGAATTGAGAAAAGTGAGTGTAACGAAAACCATGCATTGCATTGTTTGTCTAGTGTTAACCTCACTTAACACACACGAAAACAACGAATACACAACGATTGGTATGAATGGTCTCAGTGTTAAATGAATAAAACGTTCACAAATTTTTTTGTGAAATATATTACTGTATTAAGAAAGTTAAAAAATTTTATACATATTTCATGTTTAATAAAAGCGTGACTTAATTCCCAGAATAGCAAGATAGTGGTTACGTATCAGAGAACGGGTTGAGTGCCTTATTTCATGCTTTTGAATGCAATTACAAAAAATTAGTACATTGTTGTCAACTCACATTCATTTCAATAAAGCAACAATCGACAGAATTGAGAAAAGTGAGTGTAACGAAAACCATGCATTGCATTGTTTGTCTAGTGTTAACCTCACTTAACACACACGAAAACAACGAATACACAACGATTGGTATGAATGGTCTCAGTGTTAAATGAATAAAACGTTCACAAATTTTTTTGTGAAATATATTACTGTATTAAGAAAGTTAAAAAATTTTATACATATTTCATGTTTAATAAAATTAAACAAAAATGTATACATATTTCATGTTTAATTAAACTAAAAAAAAATTATTATTATTGCTACAGGTCAACGAATACTTCGCGAATGTTGTGATTGATTTCATGTTTTTCATGTGTCATCATTTCATTTCATTGCTTGACATGTAACGGGATTATAAAAATGAATGTTAAAAAGGCATTGAACAAAAACAATAAATGGAATAAACAGCATAAGATGTTGTTGTTGAATAAAAGCAATGCACAAGCAATGAATGTCTGAAAGAACAACAAAAACGAATGGTCTCATTCTGTTCTCTGTTACGCATACAAGTCTACGATATAACTATTGAATATCGTCCAGGTAAACGAATTGATCACGTAGATACTTTAAGCCAGTTGAAGAGTCGCACGAAAGTGAAACCGCATCTCTTATGGTTATGAAGACAACTATTGCCGACGAAGATTTTCTGTTCAATATGCAACTCCTGGACGATAATATCAAACACATTTTAATGAAAATAAACGAAATTGAGCCGGTATCATTAAGAGTAAAAAAAAATCGCCTCAGATGGCGAATAGTAAACAACAATCACGATAACGCAGGTCATTAAGGAACCGATAAAACAATCGAAGGTATTCAAGACTACATACATGTGGTTTCCTAGAATGAGGAATTTCGTAAACTCATACATAACTTCGTGCGTCGACTGCGCATACAACAAGAAACCAGGTGGAACACACGAAGGTATGCATTATTATGACAACGTCGATCCCCAACCGTATAATACGATAAATCTAGATCATCTAGGACCATTTCCTAAAAGTAACCGTAGAAATAAACATATCCTTGTTTTGGTTGACGCTTTCGCGAAGTACACGACAATTAGAGCAGTAAAAATCACAGCGACCATGTTTTAGCAACCCTTGATGAAGTAAGCAGCTATGTAGGCGTTCCAACACGAATTGTTATGATAATATATTGTAATGATAATAACATATTCCAAAGATGCATATTCAAAAAGCTGTTCGGGGTGTTTGAAACGGACACTAAGAGAACTCTCCTTTCGATGCTGAATACGACAACAGATATTGATAAACGCTCTGATGATCCTAATAGAACACTACTTTCGATGCTAAAAACGACAACAGATATTGATAAACGCTGGGATGATCAGTTACGAAACATCCAATGTTCTATTAACACGATGCATAATAAGACAACAAAACAATCACCCCATGATTTAGTATATGGATTTACACCCTGTGACATTTTGAAAAACAATATAACGTTAATTCTCCAAGACGATTATGAGGCTGACGAAAAATATTTGAACGAATTAAGAGCAGCTACTGCAGAACGAGCATCTCAAGCGAAACAAAAATCTAAAGAACATTCTAATAAACAACATTCTAAACCCGTAAAGTACAACTTTAATGAGTTACGAGTTAGTTCTAACCGAAAACGAAGCACCCAGTACAGACGAATCGCGTAAATTAGAACCCAAGTACAAAGGACCTTATTTAATCAGCCGTATCTTGGACAACGATCGTTATGTCATCACTGATCTACCAGGATCAACAAGAACCAAACGTCATTACACAGGTGTTTATGCGTCCTACAAATTGAAGCCTTGTTGTACATTAGCCGAAGATGTTGAAGATTATCTTAGTGATGACGAAGATACTCACGATAGTCGTAGTGGGGTCACTCCGAATTCTCAGGAAGGGCCGAATATTAGCAACACTGATTTAGAGAAATAAACGACGGCCACCCTGGAGTCATAAACGGGCAGTCTCGCTCGCGCATTCAACGAAGGTAAACGTCATCTTGACTACAAATTAAACTTGATAATTAAACCTTTTTATATTAATTAAATTCATTAATAAACTATAAAAGAAATAACCCTTCTTTTAATAGTTTACAAAAAAGGCATACAGAATACTAATGCTGATGCACTTAGCAGAATTCAGCCGCAGTTAAACAAATACGAAATGTTTTCTATAATTGGAACAAGAAGAAAATTTGGATGATATAATCACAATATCAGAGAAACACATTCATATAATATTAGAAAACCATTCAGACTCGAATGTCCCTATAGAAGTCCCTTTCAAAAGACTTTTGTTAACTATATTAAACCAAATAAACTTGTAGCAATCTCTTCGGAGGACAAAGTTTTTCGAATAGGTATTTTCAGAATATTTCAGTGACAATAAAAACTACAAGCAGATACGATATACATTTAAGTAAGTGACGTTACAGGAAACGATGAACAAGATGAAATCATTAGGTCATATCATTATAACATGAAAAGTTAAATAACTCAGTCAATTGCTTATCTATTTTTAAACCCAAATATGCGTTGTAATCGTAAATAAACGTACTTTTTGAATAAATTCAATAGTATTATAGTTTCTTAATAAAATAATGTATAAAAACGTCACCAAAGTTGAAAATTTTTTAAAAAATCTACAAAATTTGTGTTTGCTGGACAATAACACCCAAATTTCTCAAGTTTTCTTAGATAAATTATATATCATTCGATAGAATCAAATCAAGTAACAAAAATCGGATCATTATCAACAAAGTTACAGGCTTATAAGTGCGCAAAGGTAAAAAAACCGGTTTTTTAACTCTCCCCAAGTTTTTCTATTTCATTCAATTTTGTACCACTGTGTAATAAATAACTGCGATATTTGTCAAACTCAGAAATGTTACAGATACCTACAAAAAATAATTTTTCAAATACCGGATTTTTCAAATTCACCATCGAAACCCTTAGATACAATGCACATTGACAACAAAGATTTACTATGATTGATAAATTTTCAAAATTTGCTGCTTGATTTACTATTCCTGCCAGAACAAGTTTAAATGTGATCAAATCTTTTATAAGCTTGTATGGAATTCCAAAGAAAATAGTATTTGATCAGGGAAAGAAATTTACAGCGATTATTTTTAAAGATTTCTACAAACAATATGAAATTCAATTACACATAACTTCTTTCCAACAATCTTCTAGCAATATACTATTTGAAAGACTCCATTCCACTTTAACGGAGATATACCGTATAATTTTGGCAAAATGAAAAGAAAACAAACTTTCAATCGATCATGAAGAAATTTTCGCAGAAGTTTTAATAACATTCAATAATTCGATTCACTCAGCTACAAAATTAACTCACTACGAATTATTCTTTGGTAGACGTCATATTTCAAACGGGGTAAATAAATTTAATGGGGAGCATGAATATTTGAGGAAACTTAACGAATACCAACAAACAATATATCCACAAATACAGATGAAAATGGAAACCTCAACCAAAACTAGGCTCGAAAATTTAAATAAAGATAGGGAATGTGCGGGAATATTACAACCAGGTGATGTAGTATACAGGAAGGAAAATAGAAGAAATAAAATAACTGCAAGAAATTCAAAACAAAAAGTTAAATCTGATAACAAAATAACTTGTATCTCAGAAATAAATCAAAAAAATACATAAATCGAAAATTAAAAGGACAAAATAAGACATAATATAATAATATTAAAACCTTTTTTTCTTCATAACTCCCAACGAATAAGTACACACGAAATAAAGAATCATCGATTAAAGAATCATTAAAAATTACAGAACTAAAATTAATTTAACTTAGAGAAAAAATTAATAATTTAATAACTTTTAAGAGACAGAAAAGAGGTATATTCAATGGATTAGGTCCTGCTGTCAAATATATTACTGGCAACATGGATAAAAATGATGACAAAAGCATAAGAGGTAAAATAAAGGAACTAATTGAATTCAAAGTTCGGTTTAACGACTCATACACAAAGCAAAAAATTTTAAACACTGAAATTATACAACGAGTTGATTATATTACACAACACATAAACACTAAACAAGACAACAAAAAGAAGTAGATAATATACTAGAATTATTAAATGAACAATTAAGCGAATTAGACACAGTATAGCAACTTTATGAAATTTATTATAATCAGTCGAACATAATATTTAACATAAAAGTTCCAATATTTCAAAAAGAGAATTTTTTGATTGCATATTAATGAAACTAAACAAATTTTAACTTAAAATTTTTTAGCATATAATGAAAACTTTATTAATTTTTATGAAGATAAATGTCAACATTTACAATATATTTATATTTGTAAAAAAACTTTAAGACAGAAATCGTTTCAACAATCCTCATGCATTGGTAAAGTGTTACGTAACCAACAACCAAGATGCAACTTCAAGGATGTTGGCCGAATTGAACCGCCCCACAGTGGTCAATTTCGCGAGATAGCGGTCAAAACTCTATAACTTTTGACCGGATTGGTATTTTTTTACGCAATTTGTTTTGTTCAATAGGAGGGACTTTAAGCTTCAATTTGCGTGTTCAAACGTAAAAATCGACTGATAGGAACGTAAGTAATGTGGAGTTAAAAATGCATTTTAATTTTTTGTTGAGTTTCCATGTAAAAGTTGAATATTTTGACATTTTAAATAGGTATTTTTTTTATAATTTCTTATTTTCTTCAATCGTATTTTACAACCAATACTTATTTATTATTCCTAAACTTAATTTTGGTCAGAAAATGCCAACATTTGGCCCCTGACATTTATTTAGTCTCAATATTCACAGGGGCCAAAGGTTGGTTTTTTTGGAAGAAAGCTAATTCTTGTGAGGATTAAACTGAAAAATAACACTGAAATTCCCAACAATATCAATTGGATATATTATATACAGAACACAACATCGATAAAACTTTTACTATTGATTTAAAGTGCACATATATTTTATTTAAATGTATTAATAAAAATTTATACTAAAATTAGAAACAAATTATAATCTTTAAACTAGTATTAATTAAACAATATTAGTAAAAATTTCTTCCAAATAGCTTTGATTTTCATTTTGCAGTAGTTGTTTAGCTTCTTCATCTAACTCTAATGAGGTTGATTTCCATTTTTGTCGAATACTGGACATATATGGGTCTGATGTGCACAACAAAATATTAATAAGATCTTCATTAGTACAATATCTGGAAATTTTTCTTGTATTGTGCTCGCGAAAGAATCTGTAGTCTTTGTTCCTTTTTTCTTGCGCTTCTTCTGAGAGATCTCCAATTGGAAGCATATTGTGCTGAATTATTTGTTCCCCATGGAACAAAATTTTGTGAACTGTGGTTGGCATATGTCTCCAAGAATATTTTTGGTTATAAAGGGTTGCTGTCTCATTAGCATACTGACCAAATTTTTTTGCATCTATCTTTTTGTTACATGCTATAACTTCTAATATGATTTGGAATCGTCGTATTAAATCATAATCTACTCCAGTTATAGAAGCTGCAGTTTCTGGATCGGAAAAAAATCTCCTTGCTGTGTTTCCATCATTAGAATTTCCTTCTCCTTGCTTTGGCTGGTCAATTATAAGGCCTATCTCACGGTATTTTTCTTGAATATCTTTTTATTTTGCTTTCTTTTTTCCAAATTTTCTTTGTTGTTTCTCACTGTTTCGCCTAACGGGCCAAATTCCAAATCGTATCCCAATTTAAGAATATGCTCCATAAAATGAATTCTAGCATGAAGAGGTGACATTCCAAATTCACATGCTTCATTAAAACTATCGTCTTGTGTTGGTGGTTGGCTCAATTGACTTGATGTTTTTTGGCATATAGTGCAGCTTGACAAAGACTTTGTTTCGGTTAAAGCTTGTGCAACTTTTCCATCGATCATTGTAAGTGACATTTTAAAGTTAACTTCGATGCATTGGTCATTAAATTCAAATATCACTGGTTGAAGTTCTTTAATTTCATCTCTTATTTTGCCAACTTCTTCAGTTATGACATCTTTAGTTTCTTTTTTGTAAGCAAACTTTATTGGTCTACAAAATTTTGTTGACGAGGGAATTTCATTCTTCCATACATCTATCTCTGCAGCTCTACTAGTTGACGGCTCTTAACCAATATAAGTTTTTGTTAAACGTAATGGAACGAAAGAAATCATGAATAAATTGGCATCTGATGAATTTTCCGCATTACATTGTTTGTATTGTTTCTGGCCAGAGGACCCATCACATCCCCATTTAGAAATTAATGTCATGCTGCAATTTTTAAACTTCTTTAAATAGTCAGCATCAAATGTCTTTAATAATCGTTCTGCAGTGTGTTCAAGAAGATAATGCAATTTTATTTCTGCTGAACTTGAAGTTACACTAATAGCAGTTGGTGAAGGTAAGCAATCTTTTTTTGGCAGAAACTATATCTCGATATGATCGAAAAATTCCACAATTTTTTTCATTGGTTCGCTTCCGCAATTCTGTATATTGGTTTTTAGTCATTTTCAAATCCAAAAATAGTGCAAATGCTTCTTCTGGAGTAAATTTATTTTCTTCAGTCGGTGTCGGCATACTTTCTAAAATCCTTTTTGTGCGTCTGGGGCTTGCTTCCACTATTTTTTCAATGATAGCAATTTTACTCTTTTTAGTTTTCGATGGTTGAATTTGATGCAGAAATGAATCCTTTATGATGCTACAAGAAACTTCTTCATTGATATGTTTAAGCTTGCGTCTTCGTGATCTTTCACTACAATTATCAATTGGCTTTGCTGGTCGACCACCTTTTCCAGTTTACGTGGTAGTTACTGATGGCTTTTTAAAAATAAGTTTATTTCTTAGCCATTCTTGGTTGCGTGAGTGTTAAGTCAGGTCGTATATTATTAGTTTTTTTATTATTTTCTTTATCTATTTTTATATCTAACAGTCTTCTACTGAATTTTTTCTTGTAACGTAAATACTCTTTTTCCCAACCAATAATTAACTTTAACGTCATTTAACTTTATTGAATTGCCATCTTTTTTGATTGTTATTTGTCAACATGCTTGGGAAATTTTATATAAAACTGTTATAATTTAAGCTAGAGTAAGGATCCATTTTGAATAAAAGAACACTCTTGTATAACCCTTAACCGAGTGCGTACTTAATTACCAGCGAAAGTTATTTTTTTTTAAAGTCAAAAAGTGTCCACCATCTTTTTTACAAATAAAGTATAAAGTTTCGGTTTTTTTTTTCATAATTTGATTTTAAAAAACCAATCCTTAAAAACGCTTAAGGAAAAACATTTTGGCGCCCGAGCAGGGACTGTTTTTTGATAAAATTATAAAAAATAATTTCGTTTTTACCGCATTCGTATATTTTTCGAATAAATATACAAGACTCTACCGTGTGTGCGATACTGAATCCCCGTGGTATAAAATAAACAATTTAGTGATATTAACAACATATCAATAAAATTTGTGCGTTTGTTAATAAAACAACCACAACAACAAAAAACAACATCATCCCCAAGCCTATTGAAGGAAGTCGTCATCGTTTGTTCCAGTGCTACACATATGCCGAAGTGCAACTGCATCTTGTGCCAAAAGGAAAGTGCCGAACGTCAAACAAACCCTAACCAGGTATTCAAGAACAAATAATCAGTGTGAGACTTTGCATGTCATTTTTGATAAAACTTTAAATCAAAATTTTAATTTAAAAATTTTAATTTGTGCCAAAGTTATAATTCCACACCTGAAATTATTCGTTCTTTTAATCAAATTTTTAATTCAAAACCCACCCTAATAGTGAAACACACAAAAATAGAAAATTGCTTTACTGTTCAAACATAATTATCATTAAAACATATAAAACTTCATTATCATCATATCGTGTTAATTATAAAACCACAAACGTTGAAAAGTTTCGCCTCCTCGCTGCAATTGTTGTCGTCACTTACCGTCCGTTCTCTCTTTTTTTTCGTTTTGTTTCGGTATTCCTCGGTTTTTTCTGTAAAATAATAATTAATTTTATTAACTTGTAAAATATTTACAATTTTCCAATTTTACCTTATATCGTGTTTTCTCATTTATTCCACAATCGCTTTTGTCATAATTATTTGACGTTTGCTTTATTTATTTTTCTATTTGCATTCTACTCGTTACTTTTGGTTATAAGAACATTTACCAACACTGTTTTTTTTTAGAGTGTACTGATCGTAGTTGGCAACACCATCGATCATATGGTACATGGTACATGTAAACAAACGAGAAAATAGAAAAAAAATAAAATGATATGTGTGAAATAAGTGGAACAAAATTGTGAAAAATAATAAGATTGAGAAATTAATTAAAAGTAAGGAAAGTGAATTCCGGGTAATATCCTACGATTGTTGTGAATAATTAACAGTGGAAGATAATTAGTGAAAAAAAAGATCTGAGGTAAAATTAACATAATCGGACGGACATAAAAAGTGTGTGCGAGTAAAATAGTTAATAAAAGAGGCTGTGGTTATCGAGTGAACAATAAAGTATAAATTTTTTGGAAAATTAATTATCAAAATTCAGTAAAATTAATAGAAATTCGGAAAAAATTTCGTTTTCTTTCTTTGCTGTATTCGTGGATTGTTTTGCAATATAACCCAGCGAACAATTTTTAGTGAAATTAAAAAGCAATATATATGTGTGTAATTTTTGTTAATTTTTCATAAAATTGATTATAATTAGTTAAATTTTGAGAAAATTACAATTGCTAACCCAGCAAACAATTTTTTTTCTATTCGGGAAAAATAAGTAAACTTAATTTTTCGGTAAAGTTTGTACAAATTTGTAATTTTAGTACAATAATTTAAATTAATACTGGAGATTTCACTTCGTGCAAAGAATTTAATTTTCATTTTGATAATTTTGTTCGATTTGTGATAAGAAAAATAGTTGAAACCACCAATAATTTCTATACTTTTTATAAACGGAGTTTCTGAAATTGATTCGAAACCGAAAGTTGATCTCGGAAATTAGTTAACTTCATTTTTCTTGTCTAAACGACAAAATCATTTCAATTTCCTTGAGATCCTGCCAGAAATTTTTGAAGTGTTTTTTTTTTAAGTGATTTGAAACCGTTAGTTGATTTCGGAAATTATTTAAATTCGTTTTATTTGTCTAAACGACAAAAATCATACAATTTCTTTCAGATCCATACGGAAATAAATATTTCTAAGGAAATTTATAATCGCTAATTGGTTTCCTATATACTTTCTGCGATCCCTACATTTTTGTGAGAAAATGGCTCCAAGAAAACATAAAGGTGCGATCACAATCGAAAGCTTGTTTGCACAAAAGAACACAGTGATGACCAACATAACGAGGATGAAAACCTCTATTGAATAGAAAACTATTTCGTTCTCTCAGAACAACTTACAGTGTCGCCTTGAAATTTTAAATTGCTACATAGATGATGCGATGGACATTCAGTCCGAGATTGAGGTCCTAGATCCCACAAATGTTGATCGGGCCGAAGTGGAAGATTTGTGCATTGACACAAAGAGTCTTTTTTTGAGTTACTTAACTCCGAGAAACCCAAGCATGGGTGAAACGTCATTTGCCTTTCAGGGTCACAAAAGCAGACTCCCACTTATGAAATTACCAAAATTCAGTGGCAAATACTCGGACTATAAAAATTTCATCAGTTTGTTCAATAGTTTGGTTCATACCGATACGTCTTTGACAGATATTGAAAAATTCAATCATCTTATATCATGTCTCTCAGATGAAGCGCTTGGTACCGTAAAGGCGTACCAAGTGACTGAGCAAAACTACTCCAAGGCTTTAGAAAGTTTGAAGAAAGTTTATGACAATCCGTGTTTGATCTTTTTGACAACATAAGAAAGTTGTTTGATCTTTCGGAAATGTCTAGGGCCTCGTCTTCAGCCTTGAGGAGCATGATTGACACGGTGTCGGCGATTTACGGTTCTCTTTTGTCTATTGGTAACGAGAAGGACATTGTCAACGCCATGATAATTCATCTGGTTATGTCTAAGGTTGATACAGTTACTCGGACAAAATGGGAGGAGCAACTTGATTATCAAAAGTTGCCCTTGTGGAGTGATTGTGAGGCCGCATTAAATAAACGTTTCCAGCATATCTCTGCTGAGGAAGCCTCGAATACCAAATCGAATCACCGTTCACAGGCTTCTACTCAAAATACCCCCGTGTCAAAAAAGAGCGATAACTTTTCAAAGAAGAAAGCTAAATCCTTTTCGGTTCAAACGGGAACACAACAAGCTTCCTCAAAATGTATATTTTGTAAATCGACACAGCATTTCGTCTCCACTTGTCCGTCTTTCTCGGCAATGCCTGTACAACAGAGATTTGATTATGTAAAAGGTGTTCCTGCCTGTATTAATTGTTTGAAAAAAGGACATACAGTGACGAAATGCAAGTCTTCTAAGTGTCGAGTTTGTAGTTGCGCACATAACACTTTGTTACACATTTATGCGCCAAATGACGCACAAGTACAAAGTGGTGCTAGTTCCTTCAACGTCAACGGCATTTACACATCTTTCGTCTTCTAAAGACAATGTGATATTGGCAACGGCTTTGGTTAAAATCAAAGATAAGTCAGGTCAATATATTCTGGCTAGAGCTTTATTGGACTCCTGTTCACAAATAAATTTTGTAACTGAGGAACTGGCGCAGCGACTTCAACTACGAAAAGAGGAACGGGATCTCAGTGTAGATGGAATTGGAAAAACGAATGCTTCCTCCAAATCTAAATTACAAGCCACGGTAAAATCTCGGATGAACTCCCACGAATTTTCTTTGGATTATTGGGTTCTTCGATCGATTTCTTCTTACCAACCAGATCAAGTTATTTCAACTTCTGATTGGAATTTACCTGGCAATATAGAATTAGCTGATCCATACTTTTTCAAACCTCAGAGAATTGATATGTTGATCGGCGCTGAGGTCTTCTTTGAATTGCTTTGTGTTGGTCAAATTAAAAAGAGTCCAAACATGCCAACTCTTCAGAAAACGCTTCTGGGTTGGATTGTTTCGGGCAAGTACCAAGCGTCGAAGAATTTAATTAATAGTTCATGCCATTTAAGTACTCTAAATGAAAACGAATCATCTTTGCATTCAATAGTTCAAAAATTCTGGGAATTAGAAGAAATTCCCCAGGAGGCGAATGTTCTATCTGTCGAACATCAACAATGTGAGGAACATTTCACGAAATCTATTCGACAATTGCCGTCGGGTAAATTTGAGGTGGCGCTACCTTTCAAAGCGGATCCAAAAACGTTGGGTCTCTCTTTTGAAACAGCCAAGCGGCGATTCCTATCGTTGGAACGTCGGCTGTCAAAAGAACCACAAACGAAAGAGATGTATAATTCTTTTATGAAAGAATACATTAATCTGGGACATATGTCTATTGCAGACAATAAAGTACCTGATTTTCCTCACTATTTTATACCACATCAGTGTGTATTACGCCCGCAAAGTTCTACGACAAAACTTCGGGTGGTTTTCGATGCCTCGTGTAAAACTTCAACGCAACGTTCTCTAAATGATCTACTAATGATTGGCCCTACTGTTCAGGAGGAGTTGTATTCTACACTGATTCGTTTTCGGCTGCATAAATACGCAATGACGGCTGACATTGAGAAAATGTACCGTCAAGTTCTAATTGATGAGGCCGATAGAGATTTTCAATTGATTTTATGGCGTGAAAAGCAGTCTGATAATATTGAAATCTTTAGACTGAATACAGTTACTTATGGCACGTCTTCGGCTCCATTTTTGGCAATACGTTGTCTAATTTATTTGAGCGAATTGTTCGCAAAATCGTTACCGATCGGATCTCAGGTCGTGCGAAAAGACTTTTATGTCGACGATCTGCTAACTGGTGCAGATTCAATTGAGGAACTTGACGTAATAAGAACTCAAGTTACTAAAATATTGAAATCCGCAGGTTTTAATTTAACAAAATGGTTTTCAAACCACTACAATCGAGCTGACGCAGCTATGGTGGAGAAACCTGTACAAATTGATCCGGATTTCACTAAAACTTTAGGCACATATTGGCGTCCGAAGAGTGATGTTTTTAAATATCATTTAGACGATTCTTTTCAGAATCTGAGAGCCACGAAACGTAACATTTTATCTGTTTCGGCTCGGCTTTTTGATCCGCTCGGACTTTTGTGTCCCTTGGTTGTAAAAGCCAAAGTTTTACTGCAAGAGCTTTGGCTGCTGAAGTTGGATTGGGATGAATCAATCCCCACGCGCCTTGACAGTTCTTGGGAGAATTTCAAAGCCAATTTATTAAAAATTGATATAATAGAAATTCCGAGATATGTTTTAACGACTTCAAGAACCAAATGCCAAATTCATGGATTTTCTGATGCCTCTATGAGAGCGTATGGCTGCTGCATTTACATCCGGAGTCGAGCTTCGGGTGATACTTCGTGCCGACTTTTGACTGCAAAATCGAAAGTGGCTCCTCTTAAGACCAAGTCACTTCCAAGGCTTGAATTATGCGCGGCCCATTTATTGGCCAAATTGTGGTCTAAAATTAAATCCATGATTTCATGTGAAATCGAAAATGTAACGTTTTGGACTGATTCAGAAATTACCTTACACTGGATTCAAACTCATTCATCTACGCTGGCCACTTTTGTTTCGAATCGAGTTGCTGAAATCCAAGAATTATCAGGCCAAGTCGCATGGCGACACGTTCCAACTAAAGAGAACCCGGCTGATATAGTTTCAAGAGGGTGTAATGTAGATGAGCTAGTTGACTCAATATGGTTCAATGGCCCAAATTTTCTGCTCAAAGAGAGTAAAGCCTGGCCTGTTAATGAACATTTCAGGCTAACTGCCGAACAAGAGTCACTAGAAAAAAGGAAAACTAGTGTGTTTTTCGCTGTAGAGGAAAAGGAAGCCAACTATATTGTGAAGTTGATGGAAAATTACTCGGTGTATACTAAGATGATACGAGTTTTTTCATATGTCTTTCGTTTCCTTGACATTGCTCGGGGAAACAAGTGTCGCCATTTGGGAGTTCCTACAGCGAAAGAAATTAATTGGACGTTTCTTAAATTCGTTGAGCTTATTCAAAAACAAGAATACGCTGATGAACTTAAAAGGTTAAGTAAATCACAAGTTTTGCCTTCTAACCTACAAAGGCTGAATCCATTTGTCCATCAATTTAAAGACGAACATCGCTCGTTTTCACTTATTAGGGTAGGCGGGCGGTTGCTAAACGCACCTATTGCATACGATGCAAAATTTCCCCTTTTGATGACGAAAAAGTCACATTTTGTGAATTTGTATTTGCGACACCTACACTTTAGTAACTGTCATGCGGGAGCGAAAGCGTTAGTAGCTCTCTTACGAGATAGAATTTGGCTCATAAATGCCAGAGAGGAATGTACGAAAGTGGTTCGAAAATGTCTGCATTGTTTTCGTTATAAACCTAAACTAATGGGTCAAATAATGGGAAATCTGCCCGCTGATAGGGTGAGAGCTCTACGCCCATTTAAAATATGTGGGGTAGACTTTTGCGGCCCTGTGAATATAACTCTCAAGATTCGTGGCCGTCCACCCGTAAAAATGTATATAGCAATATTTGTGTGTTTTACGTCTAAAGCTATACATATTGAATTGGTAACTGATCTGTCTTCGAATTCTTTTATTCTTTGTCTTTCAAGGTTCGTCGGCAGGAGAGGCCTTCCAGAACGGATATACTGCGACAACGCAACCAACTTCGTCGGCGCCAATCGCGAGCTTCAAGAGGTTCGAGAAGCAATGCTCAGCCATGCCAACGAGATGGTGTCGTACGCTGCCAGCAAGGGGGTCAGCTTCACGTTCATTCCGCCTCGAGCTCCGCACTTCGGAGGACTGTGGGAAGCGGCAGTCAAGTCTGCCAAAGGGTTGCTAATCCGGACCGTAGGCAAGGTGTTACTAACCGTAGAGGAGCTACAGACGGTTCTCATCGAGGTAGAGGCAGTACTCAACTCCAGGCCAATCGCCCCTGTCAGCAACGATCCGAGCGACGGCGAAGCGCTGACACCAGGTCACCTGCTAATAGGAGAGGGCCTTCTAGCGCTACCGCAAGAATTGCATCGCGAAGATCTGGTCAAGCCAACGTACTCCAAGAGATGGCGGCTTATCTCCACTCTCAAGCGGATGTTCTGGCGATCTTGGGAGAAAGATTACGTCCGCAGTCTGCAAGCCAGAACCAAGTGGGCAATAGAGGAACCAGATCTCGACGTCGGCAAGCTCGTCGTCGTCCACGAGGACAACCTTCCGCCCCTGCAATGGCTCACCGGTCGCATACAGGCCGTTACTCGCGGCCAAGACGGCAAAGTCAGGGTAGCGGAAGTGAGAACTAAGAATGGTGTGTTTAAGAGGCCAATCCATAAGTTGGCTTTACTGCCATTGGATTGAAGACCGTTGGCCCTTCAATGGGGCCGGTGTTAAGTCAGGTCGTATATTATTAGTTTTTTTATTATTTTCTTTATCTATTTTTATATCTAACAGTCTTCTACTGAATTTTTTCTTGTAACGTAAATACTCTTTTTCCCAACCAATAATTAACTTTAACGTCATTTAACTTTATTGAATTGCCATCTTTTTTGATTGTTATTTGTCAACATGCTTGGGAAATTTTATATAAAACTGTTATAATTTAAGCTAGAGTAAGGATCCATTTTGAATAAAAGAACACTCTTGTATAACCCTTAACCGAGTGCGTACTTAATTACCAGCGAAAGTTATTTTTTTTTTAAAGTCAAAAAGTGTCCACCATCTTTTTTACAAATAAAGTATAAAGTTTCGGTTTTTTTTTCATAATTTGATTTTAAAAAACCAATCCTTAAAAACGCTTAAGGAAAAACAGTGAGTAAAACAATTTCTTGTTTCTGGAACATTGATTGTACCGTTTTCTTAAAGCATTTAAAAAGTTTTTTATTTTTAAGTTATGAATTTTAATTTCTTGTTTGTCGCATATTTTGAAGAATGTATTATTCATTATATGTAAAATAATGTCGTTTTCATCTTTCCGTTCAAAATATATATCAGATAGAACACTATAACTGAATTTAGCCATTGTTTAAACAATAATGAAGAAAAAAAATTAATGCATGGATTAATATACTATTGCTCGAAGTTTCAACATGATCTTTTTTACCTCTTTGAAACATAATATAACAGGTACTTGGTTTTACCAGTTATTTCCATTGGTTTTAAATTTATTTGCAATTTTCAGCTATTTAAGTTGTGTAATATTAGATGGCAATAAAATCATTTTTTACCTTTTCCAAATGAATTGCTAGATACCACATAATTTGAGAGTTAACAGGTACTGGCAATAATATAACAGGTACTTGGTTTTACCAGTTATTTCCATTGGTTTTAAATTTATTTGCAATTTTCAGGTATTTAAGTTATGTAATATTAGATGGCAATAAAATCATTTTTTACCTTTTCCAAATGAATTGCCAGATACCACATAATTTGAGAGTTCTATTGTCATTTTTGTCAAAATTTTGATACACCCTTCTATGTGGACTAGGTCCAAATATGGGCCAACTTCTCCTAATTTCAACAGAATTATTTTTTGGGTCAATAAGAACTCTTGTACAAAATTTCATCAAAATATATGCATAATAGCCACTTTCACATACAAATAACTTCTCAAAAAATATGACGTGCATTTGTACCGAATATCTTACCTTGGGTCAGAAAAATTGCTGTAGCTCAAAAAGTGCAGTCCCGATGCATGGACATGTATATATAGGAATGTAGGGGAGAGTTAGGACTACAAAATATTAAATTTGTGTTTTGACTCAGCTTGACTCACAGGAGTTGTGCTCTATGAAGTAGGAAATTTCCGAGAAATTTGACCTTTTTTAAAAAAAATATTTAAATTGTTCTGAAAACAGTAGAGCTTCAATTTTTTTTACCAGTAATAGGAAATAAGTTAAGTTACAACAAAAAATTTATTTCGTCCAAAAATCTTGAAAAACAAAAAAGTTATGATCATTTAAACTTTAAAAATTAACTAAAAATATTATAAATTTACTAAATTCTGAAAAAGCCCATTTTGGACCACCCTGTTCTCAGTGAAATAGTTGAAATAGAGTTCTAATTTTTTGGCTCCCGAGGTTTACTACTGTCTACTTTCATATGAGTCTAATAACTTTAAAATCGGAGAACAAAAACCAAAAGGAGTTTTGGCCGCTATCTCAAAATATTGACCACAGTGCGCCCCAAAGTTTCTACGAGAGCAACATTGGGGTTCTTTTCGTAGGTCACGCCAGTAACAACAATTCCCATCAGGGCCATCCAAATTAAATTTTTTTTCATCTGAAAAAATTATCTTTTATGATTTGGGGTGCATTTACTAAAGAATGTTGTTTGGAATTGCAAATCGTCCCAACTAAAATTAACAGCGAAAAATACTACGAATTACTAAAATGCAGTTTGTTGCCATTTTTACATGCAAATACAGATAAAAATATATTTTCCAGCAAGACAATGCAGCCTGCCATGCCAGCAAATTCACAAATGAATGGTTAAGCTCGAATGATGTCGATGTTTTGGAATGGCCTGCTTGCTCTCCAGATATGAACCCTATCGAAAACATATGGGGAATTCTCGCCAGTAGAGTTTATGCTGACAATTTAAATGCGAATGAGCTAAAAAATTAGATTTTCAGAGAATGGGATGGACTGGATTAAGCTCTTCTGAAAAGATTAATAAGTTCTATGAAAAATTGAATATTTGATTGCATTAAAGCGAAAGGTGGTATTACAAATTATTGAGATATTGTTATTTTTGTAAAATAAATAATGGAATTAATTGTATATTTTTGTTAAACAAAGACTTTTTTGTTTTTGTGCTGTACTATTTGAACGCTTTAATATGCAATGTTTTGCAATGTAAATGATTTTAATAACGGTATTTCTAATTAATGGGAATTTTGAGTAATATTATTTAATTTTTAGAAAGAGAAATGATGATTATAGCATCCACTGTTGAAATTTTATAAAACATTGATTTACAGATTGGCAAATGTGCTATAATTTATATAGTATCCATTTGTCTTGCAAAGAAGATAAAAATCAACTACATACCAAATTCAAACCCTGTTGACAAATTCATTGTGGCCCTCACTTTATTCTAAGAGGAGAGGAGTTACCTACAGTTACCTTCCCAACCATTGCAACCAATATAATCAACACCAACAATAAATAGAAAACTAAAACAACCTCATCGACCAACATCATCAATAACAAACATACCGTCAGCATATTACCAATTTGGGTCAGTTAATGAGAATTATTTTACATATTAAAATTAAGCTATTTCTTTAGAATTATTAAAATTACTAACTAGGTTAGTTCATATTAAAATTATTAACAATGCCAACCTATGCAATAAAATAAATATTAACGAATTTACAATATTTGAAATAATAAGTATTTATAAGTAATGAACAAAATAAAGAAAAGTTAGTTATTATTCAACCAGCAATGAAATAAATATATTTGCTCACAATGTGCTAAACTGAATATTGTACAATAACGCTTCTTAAATGCTATCAAATTGTACCATGATGACGTGGATAATGATGAAAACTGCACCGGATCGAATTAATTATTAACCTAAAAATTTATGAAGCAATTTTGATAGTTATCTTATTAAATTACCATATATTTATAAATCTACAAAATAAATATATATGTACATACAATTTTAAAGAGAGCAATTTTCTGTACGAATACGGATCGGTTTCCACGTTCCGTTATTGGCATTTTGACGGTCCGTATCATACGGATTGGAACTCAAAACTCTATTCTGTTGTGTAAGACGTATATATATGTTCAGTCTGCATGTGTTTTTTAAATTCGGCGCAACGGCGAATTTAGTGGTAAAATAACCAAAAAAAAAGAAAAAATTGGACTTTTTGGGACCGTTATTTGCAAAAACTGTCAATTTCTCAAGAACTTTCAGAGATAAACCACATGCCTAAGCATATTTTTATAGGTTTTTACTAGCGGCTTAGATGTTTAAATTTTATGAAAATCGGATAAAAACAACAAAATTTCGAGCACTCCAAACTGTTGGTGCTTAAAGTATCCTACTTTAGAATAAAAGAAGAAAGATAAACTAGTAGCATCCCTCTAACAAGGTTTCCCGACACGGACTGGCAGATCTTAATGAACTTCGGATATGTTGTAAAGAATTAAAATTTAAGGGACCCGTGTTCTTTTTTAGCTGCCCAATCTCATGTTTAGGCGTTACTAAGTGGGGTCAAAAATTACCCCATTTTATTGGTTTATTTCATTTTATTAAAAGTAACTATAGACAAATTTGGTATCAAATGAAAGGTTTTTTGAAGACTCATTCAGTGGTGTACAATGAATGCTCAAAGATTTTCATGTATTTTTGTTTTTCAAAAAAATGTGTTTTGAGTAGCATTAAATCTGGAGTTTTGTTACGGAATTTTTGTTGTAATAAGCTAAAAATAATGCATAGCAATGAACAACTAATTTAATCGAGGGGGTATCTGAACTTTTTCCAATATTCGAAAAAGTTCTGTTTTTATGCGAATTTTTCCGAAGAGCCTTTTTCTCCTATATTCAAAATAATTCAAATATGTTGCAACTCTGAGTCCACTATATAGACAATATGTTTATCAACATTTTCGTTTTCTTGAGTACTTTAGCACTGCGTACAAATAAATATAATTTTCGTAAATTAAAAACAAGTTTTATGAACCCCAGTTTTTAACTCTTAAACATAAGATTTTGCAGCTAAAAAAAAAATAACATGTCTCTTATTTTTGTTCCTTTACAACATATCCAAAGTTTATTGAAATCTGCGAGATCGGGTCGGGATACACTCTCTGTAAGCGACCACAAAGCTCTTAAATTAAAAGAATTTGACTTTCTCATAAAAAATAATAATAATACTCCATTTTGAAAAAAAAGTAAAAAAAAAAATAGACTTTTCAAAAAAATAGTCAACAAATTTTTTAAATTTTTTTTTTAGTTTTGGGCAAACTTTTCTAACTACAATAGAAAACGTAAAAATTTAACATAATCTTGTTTTTTAACTACTACCCAATAGGACCAAATTTGGAGCAAGTTTCATTCCTAACCCAAGACATCGGTTTCAAAAGTCTGGTCACTTGAGATGAAATCCCCCACATATATATATATTAAGGCGGTCCCTCAATTAAAACGCATCTGTTCCAAAAACGACGGGCAGTTTTGTGTGAGGTTAGGATAAAAAAAATCTGAAAAAAATTTTAGGTTTAAAGTTCGTGAGAACGAAATTGGGGCAAAACGGATAGAAAAATACTCGTAACTACTCAGGAGTCGCACCTATGGAGGTAAAAAGTATGAGCGACCCCCATTATTTTTGTATCCCCAATATTTCTTTAGAACAAACTAACCCTCTATCTACAACCCTTCATGGAATTCCCATACAAAAAAAATTAATTTTCACGAAAATTTACGAAAATAAAAAACAATGGAATTACACAAAGTATAATAGCTACGAATGTGAATCGATGGACATTTATATTGTTTTTATTTACCTTTACCGTTTATTTGTCTTTCAATTCATTAAAAACATTTAAACAAAATAATTCTCAAGTTCGCTTTAACACTTTATATTCCACATTTCGTGAAATAGCCTAATAAGAATAAAATTTGCGTATGCTCGATGTAGCTATTTTATTCAACAATGCGATCAACCTGCTTCGTTTAATATTTACATGAAACTAAATGAAATTTTTTGCTTTCTAGTCTCTTTGTTGACGTTCGGATTGTATACGTGTAAAACGCTGATTGTGTAAATTTGAAAAAACCAAATATAGTAAAAAAACTCTAAAACGCGAACAATTTTTTGGGAGATTTTTTTGTTTTATTGTTAAACTTTTTTTGGTTTATGGAATTCCCGAATTATGGAATACATTTTTCGTTTATGTTAGACAGAATTTCTTTTTTTGTACATAGACGTATTGACCTTCTACTTGTTCTATGACAATTGCACTTAAAACATACAACCTGTGAGCGGAATATTAAAACTAAGCAGTGTTATTTTAAAGTTTATTTATGTGTTGTGATAGTGAATAATTCATCCTTTCAATTAAAACTAAATGTAACCCAAAGTGAGTAAAAGAAAAAAAAAAACATTTAAAACTAAAACATAAAAACTACATTTTTTAAAAAAACAGGTGAGCATTTGATTTTCAATGGCATCATCTATGACAAAAATTAATTTGAGATCGCAACAGCACGGCATTTGTTTGATTGAAAATGTTATTCCGCAGCTGTTGGGGTCAAAGTTGCCTTCTAAAAAAAAAGTTATTTGTTGTATTTTTTTTCACACTCGTACACTAAAATTGGAAGTGCGAAAAAGTACAGCAATGACTGCAAACGAAGTGCTCGTTTTCTGGGATAAGGCGTGAATTCCGACGCGAGACAAGTCTTCGGTCAAGAGCACAGCAAGAGGGGGACCGTCGCATAAGGTAAAAGAAGAAAAGTTTGTCGAAGAATTAGACGACCTCTTCGATATTGTCCATGTTAATACACTGACAACGATTACAATGCAGGAGGATAGAGTTTCTGCTTGCGCAGAGGAAAACAGGCCGCCGAGGCAGCATGATTGGCATTGACATGGCTCTGGTTGGCAATGAAAAAAGAAAATTGGAACGAGAAGATGCAGAAGAACAACGGCGATTACGAGCAACTAATGAAATTAATACCTAAGCGACCGGTTAGTATTGCATAACTATTGCAGAAGACGCACAATTTTATTATTTGTACTAAATATTTATTCACATCATCGACCGAATCGTCAGACAATGGTGGAATGGAATTGGAAGTGGCTGATCTACCGTCTACTTCGAAAGTTGTAAAAAGAGGAACACAGTCATTTATCAATGAACGGATCGTTTCTGCTTTGGATAAATGCATGATATTAGACCGAAATGCAATGCATTTAATAGCTGCAGTAGCTGAAGGGCTTGGCCACAACGTATCAAATTTGGTATTGAATAACATTTTCAATCAAATAAATGCCGTGCTGTTGCGATCTCAAATTAATTTTTGTCATAGATGATGCCATTGAAAATCAAATGCTCACCTGTTTTTTTGAAAATGTAGTTTTTATGTTCTAGTTTAAAATGTTTTTTTTTCTTTTACTCACTTTGTGCAGGTTGATCGCACTGTTGAATAAAATAGCTACACCGAGCATTCGCAAATTTTGTTATTGTTAGGCTATTTCACGAAATGTGGAAAATAAAGTGGGAAAGCGAACTTGAGAATTATATTGTTTAAATGTTTTTAATGAATTGAAAGATAAATAAACGGTAAAGGTAAATAAAAACAATATAAATTTCCATCGATTCACATTCGTAGCTATTATAATTTGTGTAATTCCATTGTTTTTATTTTCGTAAATTTTCGTGAAAATTATTTTTTTTGTATGGGAATTCCATGAAGGGTTGGAGATAGAGGGTTAGTTTGTTCTAAAGAAATATTGGGGATACAAAAATAATGGGAGTTGCTCATACTTTTTACCTCCATAGGTGCGACTCCTGAGTAGTTACGTGTATTTTTCTATAAATTTTGCCCCAATTTCGTTCTCACTTTCTACCGATCCAGCTAAAATTTTTTACAGATTTTTTTTATCCTAACCTCACACAAAACTGCCCGTCGTTTTTGGAAAATCGAAAATAAAAATTTAAGGAAACATTATAGAGGTATATAATACATATATATATATATATATATATATATATATGTATGCGTAGCGCATACTTTAGGGACATGGCCAAAATTGTCGCCGGAATATGCGGTGTATAGAAAAAATTGTCCTCATCTTAAACGCTAGATGTATGAAAAGGCGCGAAAATTTAAGGAAATGTCCCTAAACTATGCGGGGGAACGAATAATGTCTCTGGACTATGCGCTGTGCATACATATATATATATATATATATATATATATATATATATATATATATATATGTATGCACAGCGCATAGTTTTAGGGACACGCCCAAAATTGTCGCCGGAATATGCGGTGTATAGAAAAAATTGTCCTCATCTTAAACGCTAGATGTATGAAAAGGCGCGAAAATTTTGGGGACAGTCCCCAAAGTAAGCAAATGTCCCTAAACTATGCGGGGGAATGAATAAATGTCTCTAGACTATGCGGTGTACATACATACATATATATATATATATATATATATATATATATATATATATATTTGCTTACTTTGGGGACTGTCCCCAAAGTTTTCGCGCCTTTTCATACATCTAGCGTATGAGATGAGGACAATTTATTCTATACACCGCATATTTCAGGGATAATTTTGGGCGTGTCCCTAAAGTATGCGCTGTGCATACATATATATATGTATTATATACCTCTATAATGTTTCTATGATTTACATATCTATATATATATATATATATATATATATGTATGCACAGCGCATAGTTTAGGGACACGCCCAAAATTGTCGCCGGAATATGCGGTGTATAGAAAAAATTGTCCTCATCTTAAACGCTAGATGTATGAAAAGGCGCGAAAATTTTGGGGACAGTCCCCAAAGTAAGCAAATGTCCCTAAACTATGCGGGGGGAATGCATAAATGTCTCTAGAGTATGCGGTGTACATTAGACTGGCCACAGCGTTATATAGAAAAATTAAAAAATGTTAAATCCAAAAGTTTTCGCACTGAAAAATATGAGGTTGGGGATAACAATAATTATGCATATTTAAAATTTTTTTTTTTTAGTTCCGTATACCTCCGGGTTGAGCCCAAAGTTTTATTATATTACCCATTGATCACCCTTTCTAAAAGCTTTGTGCTATTAGCGACCAGAGAATGACAAAATTATTATAATGAGTACTCTTAAGTATTAGTGTTAAAACATGTATGAATAAGACATGTTTTAATTTAAACCATTCTCATACCCAACATATTCATACCAACTGCTTATACTCATAAGTATAATAAGTACTTATTGTACTCATGGCAAAATACTCATACTCATAAGTATAAGTGTGACAGGCACCCAAACAAAAATACGCACCAGCTATTTGAGTTGGTGTGGTATATACTTATTTGCGCAACAAATATGTTACAGTGAGTATTATGTTGTTAAAAGTATGGGTACACAAAATAACGAAAAATATGAGTGAATACACGAGTAACATTTTTGTGTGAGTACTTATTGAGTATTGAGTACATTCTCTGTTAGCGACAACAAGACAAAGTGGCCTAACGGTGAAATTTTGTGAATAAAAAAACACATTAAACTGTTGAATATTACTTGATACTTCTGTTGCTTTACTACGTAAATACGGTGTCAATACGATCTTCGGATTAAATGCGTTTTTGTTAATTATTAAGAAGTTTTAATATTTGATGTATACTAAATTAGTGAAAATTTTGTAGTTTTAAAGTAAAAGTGATAAGAGAAACAAGTGGGCATTGAATAATAAGTAAAGACAAATTAAATCAAATAAAACAATAACAGTTATAATGGCAAGCTCATCTAAGAAACTACGATCCGATAATGATATATTTTTGGTGGGAAAATGCGAAAGTGAATTGAAAGGCGCAAAGTTGCCTAATACGAAGCAAATTCTTCAATTATTTTTTTATAAAACCCGAGTGCAAAAACTCCCTGTGAAGGCAAGCATAAAAAATACAATACATTCTACTCTTGAATTTTGGCAAAAAGCAAATATTCCAACAATGACCGAAATCAACTGCGTGAAAAAATTTAACTTACTTAATGCCGAATGGAAAAATTTGTCCAAGAACAGATTTGGCAAATATGAAAAATATAGAAACGATGAGAAAGAATTCTGTGAAAAGATCGAAAACTATATATTTGATATCGCAGCTGCGGATGCACTTGAAACGATGACTATTGCAGAGGACAAAGATTTCCTTCTGTTGCAAAGAAAAAAGGGTCGGCCAGGTTGTATGTCAGGCCAGGATTTAAAGCTGGCTCGAAAACAAGAACGCAAAGCAAAGCTACTGGAAGAAGCAGAAAAGCGCAAGCGAAAATGTCTTTTTTATTCTTAGTTTTAATTATTGCTTGTTGTTCAAAGATGACGTTGCGTCTGATACAGATACCTCAGAAAGTATTGTATACGAAGGCGTAGAAATGGACAATTCAGCTTCGGAAGTTGATTTTCTGAAGGACCAACATCAAGGAATCCAGGGATCTCGCGGAAAAATCCATTTCGTTGATGATCGCATGTTAGCAAGCATGGATAAATGCCGCATCAGTGATCGCGATGCAATGCATTTAACATCTGCTACAATTACAGCCGTCTTGCGGAAGTTGCAGGAAATGAAACCTGACTTGAACGACATAAAAGTGGAAGATTTCGTCTTTAACCGAACATCGTTTCAAACAATGCGAAAGGAATATCGCCGCAGACAAGCGAAACAGATCATAGATGAATTCAAGGTACATAATTAATAATTAAATATAAATAAATATCTTGAAGGTAATTAACATAATATTTAATTTCAACAACAAAACTAGTGATGAATGGGTAATGTAATAAATGTTTGGGCTCAACCCGGAGGTACTCGGAACTAAAAAAAAAAATTTTTTTAAATATGCATAATTATTTTTATCCCCAACCTCACATTTTTCAGTGCGAAAAATTGAACTTTTCAAAAAAATTTCCACTATGGCCACTCTAGTGTACATACATATATATATATATATATATATATATATATATGTATGCGTAGCGCATATTTTAGGGACATGGCCAAAATTGTACCCGAAATATGCGGTGTATCGAAAAAAATTGTCCTCATCTTAAACGCTAGATGTATGAAAAGGCGCGAAAACTTTGGGGACAGTCCCCAAAGTAAGCAAATGTCCCTCAACTATGCGGGGGAACGAATAAATGTCTCTAAACTATGCGCTGTGCATACATATAGAGTATGCGGTGTATATACATATATATATATATATATATATATATATAGAGTATGCGGTGTACATACATATATATATATGTATGCGTAGCGCATACTTTAGAGACATGGCCAAAATTGTCGCCGAAATATGCGGTGTATCGAAAAAATTGTCCTCATCTTAAACGCTAGATGTATGAAAAGGCGCGAAAACTTTGGGGACAGTCCCCAAAGTAAGCAAATGTTCCTAAACTATGCGGGGGAACGAATAAATGTCTCTAAACTATGCGCTGTGCATACATATATATATATATATATATATATATATATGTATATATATGTATGTACACCGCATACTTTAGACATTTATTCATTCCCCCGCATAGTTTAGGGACATTTGCTTACTTTGGGGACTGTCCCCAAAATTTTCGCGCCTTTTCATACATCTAGCGTTTAAGATGAGGACAATTTTTTCTATACACCGCATATTCCGGCGACAATTTTGGGCGTGTCCATAAACTATGCGCTGTGCATACATATATATATATATATGTATTATATACCTCTATAATGTTTCTATGATTTACATATCTATATATATATAAAAAATTATATATATATTTATATATATATATATCTTATATATATAATTAATTTTTGTTTGTTTTATTATTTTTAAATAACTATTACCGTTTCTTTTTATAGATTTTTTGTAATTTACGTCTTTTAATATCATATCATATAAAGCTTCAAGTCCTTCCTGTAGGCCCTCGCCTGTTATAGCACATGCTGGTTGTATAAACCAACCTTTGTATTGCACAGAAGTGCTGCAGCTGCTGGTTTTTATGCTGCTCGTTGTGTGTAATATTGAAGAATTTTTTATATTTGATGTTGTTGCTGATGTTGTTAATTTGCAAATATTGTCATTATGACTGGTATAATTGGTTGTAGTACACCTGCTAATTGGTATAGTTGTGGATGTAGGTGTGCCAACTAATGACGAGGGTGATGATTGATGTGTTACCAAAGAAGATTGCAGCTCATGGCTTAGCAGTGACTTTTGTGAGGAATGCTGTTGTTGTTTGTAATGATTTGGGTCCAGCAATGATGATGAGGAATAATTTTTTAAAGAGGGGGCATGATCATTTAGATTACTAGCTACGTAGGTATTTTGTTGGGGGGTTGGAGAAGATGAACAATGCTTTGAACTTATTGAATTAGAAGTATTTGTAATATCTACTCCTCCTCCTCCCTCTTCTGTAACTTTCGCACATGCCACAATGTTTCCAGTTGAAGAGGAACAAGACTTTAACGCAGAGCTCATATTAAAAGACGAATGAGTAAGAAGCTCATGTAATCCTAAAAGCTTTTCCAGTTCTTTGGGTTCGCGAGCACCAGGCAAGTCTTGTTTATTAGCTAGTATTAAAACTGGTACGCCCTAAAAATTAAAATAATATAAAAGAAAATAATGGTAAAATGTACAGTAATACAAAATGTAGTTATGTTTGTTCTTTCAAGTTCATAAATGTCCAAACCAATAAATGTCAGTGCGACTCTCATGCACCAAATAATCAAAGATATGCACTAAAAATGCAAAATATGCTATGCAAATATACACTTAAATTGAAATATGCAATTTTATAGAATTTAGCTTATCAATGATTTGAAATTCTGTTCAAAATTTTTATGAATACTGGATTTAATCTTTAAAACTATATTGTAAGTATAAGCCAACACTATCCACGGTACTCTTCTAAAAAGCTGAACTATGATTTTGATAGTTTCGAAAAGAAAATAATAAAAGACGTGAAAAGAGAGGATCTTTAAATTAATTATTATTTATTATTATTCAATTAAATTTTAAAGTTAATTGTATTGCTTAATATATTTTTTGCATACATTTTGCACAATTAACACAAAATTTTAATTATTTTAATTGAAAAATACGCATTTAAAAAACCACTAAAAACTGTTTCTCTTGGTCTTTGTATTTAAAAATTAAGAGAACACTTAACAGGGCTTGAGCGTGTTTCTGTTTAAAAAAAATTAAGTGCATATTTTTGGAATTTTAAGTGCATATTTAAAAAATTTTCCTGCATATTATAGGCGCCTGGTTATAATGTTCGTTTAAAGGAGTGTCCGTTAGTATATTTTACCTGATTATCTGGACATTTTGCTGTACGCATAAGTTCCATCTTAGCTTCCTCCATACGTTCAACATCTACTGAATCTACTACGAACAAAATGCCATCAGTACAACTGTGGAATAAAATAAATTATTGGAAAATATTTAAATTTAATATAAGATTATCTTACCGCGTATAACTACGCCAAAGTGGTCGAAGCTTCTCTTGACCTCCAACATCCCAAACGAGAAATTGTACACCTTTAGCTTTGCCTACGGAACCTTGGACTTTCTCACAATTAAACCCGATGGTGGGTACTGTGTTTAAATATTGATCAAATTTTAATCTATAAAGAGCAGTTGTTTTACCAGCAGAATCTAGTCCCAACATTACAACGTGTAATGTGCCCTGTAGCATCAAAATGATAATTGTTAACACACTATCTATTTAATATTAACCTTGGAAAATTAACCTTTACCCAATTTACCCTGAAATAAAATTCACTAGTTTTTTTTTAAACAGTTACTTATACTGACAAAAAAAATCTTTCAAATATTATTTACACTCAAAAAAAGTCAGTAAAGTTAGCAACATTTTTGCTGGGAGGATCCTTGCAGAAAAATTGCTAATATCAGCAAAAAAAATTAAAAATTCAGAAAACATTTTGCTGAATTTAACAAAAAATTTGTTAATATCAGCAAACAAATTAGTAAATTCAACAAACATTTTGCTGAATTTAGCACATTTTTGCTGATATTAGCAAATTTTTTTGCAAGGATCCTCCCATAAAAATGTTGCCGACTTTATTGACTTTTTTATTTTAGCGTACTTCATTCATCTTAATAACAATTATTTTAATACGACTTTTTTATTTTCCAATTAAATATTCGAACTCGAGGTTATTTTTTTATTTATTGTTTGTGATTCAAAGCAAAAACGTTGATGAATAAAATGTTCTACAACCAAGAAAACTTCAATACTGAAAAATTTTAAACCCAAATTAGTTGGAGCATGGAACAAAGTAGTTACAATATACACTCAGGGAAAAAAGTTTACGCAGTTTTATTGGACGAAAATCTATGAAGAATTGTCATATCTAGGAAGTTTTCTATGAAGTTATCTATTAAGTTTTATAATGGATTTGTACTAGAGGCATAGTCGGATCAGGTCCAAGCCCACTTATATTATTGTCTATTAAGTTTTAGTGGACACGTATTTTTTTCTTTTTTCGATATTCCTGCGCTTTTGGATTTTAGACGAAGTTTCCCGAAGCACTATATTTTGCCACAAATTTTTAAAAACATAAGCAATATGAGTACCAAACTTCATATTTTTGACAATACATTACTCCTATAATTTCGAATATCTCATTTTTGAGACATGCTCCCATACAAAATGTTGTGTAAAAAGTCTGTTTTTACAGATTTTTGGACTATATATTATAAATACGATTTTATTATGTGAATTTCAAAAGCTATGTAATACCATACACATATAGCAATCATAAACGTGATAAAAGCTAGCACATATTTTTAAACTCAAATAATGATTCGAATAATCGGTTAAAATAGGTCGATTAACAGATTAAAATTTTTTAAATGGATTTTTTTACAAAAACTTTTAAATTTTTTTAACTTTGGCTAAAAAAATGGCAAAAAGAACTTAGAAAAAAGAAACGTTGTATAAAATATCATCAAATTCTTTAAAATCGAATAAAAGTGATCCTTAATCCTTTAGATAACATATTTTTATAGACTGTAGGGAATTAGACACAATTTTTTATTCTGGAAAAATTTTACAAATAATGAGCACAAAAAATCGACATTTTCAACTTTAGGTGCGTTTGTTTACTTTTCCAGTAAAATCCAGTAGATGAGTAAATTTTAGGCAATATGAAATTTTTGAGAAAACTGGGTTAAAATAAGGCGGAGGCGGTGTTTTGATAACAGTGAAAAAAGGAGCTAAAATCATATGTTTGTTCGAAAGTGGCGGTAGATGAAGAACTTGATCAGCTTTTTGTTGTTATACCTTCTGTGAATGGTTTGCTGTATATCTGTGCATCATATCTTCCGCCAATAAAATCATCTGAATTGTATGCTGCACATGTAAATAATATTTTATATCTTAATGAGAATGTGGTTGAAAATACTCGTTTTGTTGTACTTGGTGACTTCAATTTTACTGATATAGTCTGGTCTAATTTTAATGGTACTTTTTAACAACTAATGTTAATAAGGATTTTGAAATCAATGTCATTGACTCATGTTTGATATGATCTTATTCAGATCATAATATTTGTAATAATCTAAATAATATATTGGATCTGGTATTCGTCAATTCTGATGCAAAATACTATATCTATGAGTGTTTACAACCATTTTCTTCAAAAACAATACATCATACTGCTTTAGTTATTGAATAAGAGTGTTATAATTACTTACGAAGTAAAAATTCAACGTCTGCTAAACAATTTAATTTTAAGTTTTGTGATTTTGATGCATTAAATTCTGTTTTAAGTAATGTCAATTGGGACAATATTTGAATGGTAACTGTACGGATGTATCATATGATTTGTTTTTGGATACCTTTTTGAGTATTTGTTTTCAAAATATTCCTCTTAAGAGGGAAAATTCTTTAACACATCCCTGGTACACTAAGGGTTTAAGAAATTTAAAAAATCAAAGGAATAAACTTCACAAGCGCTATAATTTAACTGCTGTACTGAGGTAAAACAACAGTATCTTCAACGTCAAAAAGAATTTAATTTTCTTAATAAATTTTTGTATAAACAATATTTGCTTAAAGTTGAAAATGACATTAAGTCTAATCCCAAATCATTTTGTACATTTATTCGGTCTAAGAAATAGAATACTGGCATTCCATCTTCAATGGTTTATGGGGATTTTAAATCTGACAAATCTGATGATATTGTAAATTTATTTGCAAATTATTTCAGGTCAAATTTTGCTGCTGATAATGATAATTTAATACTTGATGCAAGTTTATTTAGGAATTTGTTTCCTTTTTCTGATGTTAATTTGGGAATTGTTTCAGTATCTGAAGATGAAGTTTTACAGTCTATTTTAGATGTAAAGGATTCATACCGTTCTGATGCTGATGGTTTGTGTGCTTTCTTGTTAAAGAAATGCTGCTTTTCAATTTCATATCAGTTAATGAATATTTTTAATAAATCTTTAATGGAAGGTATTTTTATTGATTGTTGGAAATATACTATAATTTCTCCAATATTTAAATCTGGCCGCAAGGAGGATATGACTAGATACAGGTCAATTTCTAAGCTAACAATAGTTTCAAAACTTTTTGAATATGTGATATATAATAGATTATATTTTGCAACTAAATCTCTTATAATTCCACAACAGCATGGATTTCGTAGTGAAAGATCCACAATTTCGAATCCAATGGTGTTTACTGATTATTGTATGTCGCAGTTTGAAGTTTCTTCACAAGTTGATGCAATTTATATGGATTTATCAATGATTTGCTTTTTGAAATTTGTCATCGTTCTAATTATCTCTAACATGGTGGCGGTGATAACCGGCCACTGTCTTATTGGCAGGCACGCTCGTAGGTTGGGGGTGTTATCGCCTGACTTCTGTAGGAGCTGCGGGGACGAGGAGGAGGAGAGTATTGAGCACTTTCTCTGTTCATGTCCTGCGCTGGCGCTACGTAGTAGGGTCTCACTTGGATCGGCGTTCTTTCACGATCTTGGGGATCTTTCAGGTGCTGGTATTCCGCACCTCCTTAGCTTCGTAAGGAGCTCTAACTGGTTCAACGGTGGAGTCTGATCGGTAATCCGTCAGTCTCGTGGCATCACAACGGACCTCAGAGTCTAAGTGTGCTGGTGATCACGGAGCCGGCTACCACTCCGACCTTACCTAACCTAGTTATATCTTGAACAGTCCTCTTATCGGAACAATTAAAGAATACAATTTATTGAATGTAGATCAAATTGTAGAATTTAATACATCAAAATCCAATTTTAAAATTTTTTTGCTATTTAATTATGTAGTTATTTTAATAATTAAATAATTATTTAATTTTAAATAAATAAATTTAATTTTAATAAAATTTAAATAAATAAATAAATAAAATTACGGTTCCACGTCATTAATTGACTTTTTTCTGTTGTCTTCTTCTTTATCTATTACTGTATCTGGCCAGGCACAAATACCCGGTACTTCTCGTCATTCATTTATATTTGCATCATTTGAAATTATTACACAACATTTGGATGACGTGATTGAATATTTTGATTATGGCAATGTTGATTTATGTACTTTGGAAAATATTGCTGCATCATGCAATTTTAACAGTATTCTGGAGACAGCCAATGTGGATGATCAGGCAAATTTATTGAATTCATACATGCATCGTATGCATAGTGCAGTGCCACTGGTAAAGCGTAAGGTTAGTAGCTCGAATGATAGTTCTTGGTTTAATTCCCCTGAGATAAGATATAGTCTGTCAGTTCAGGATATTGTTTATCGGTCATATCTCGATGACAGGACTGACGGAAATTGGAGAATTTTTTGTCGTTTAAGGAACCATGCTAAGACGGTAATCCGTAATGCTAAACGTAGTGTGCATGCTAAACTTTTTTGTAATAAAAGCTCAGGACAGATTTGGAATACACTTCGTGCTAACGGTCTTGCTGATAATGCATCAACCATTGATATGTTGATGTTGAGGATTTGAATTTGTATATTTCTTCTAATCAAGGTAACAACCCTATCGATGATTGTTTTTTAGATAATGTTCTGGATGAAGGTGGGTTTTCATTTCATAATGTTGATCTTTGTGAACTGATATCTGCTCTATATTCAATTAAATCGAATGCCGTTGGTTGTGATGAGCTCTCCTTAAAATATTTGAAATTGATTTTACCTTATGTTGGTAAATATATTCTTTATCTTGTCAATAATGTAATTACCAAATCAATCTTTCCATCTTGCTGGAAAACTGGTAGGATAGTACCTCTTAAAAAAGTTGGTGAGTCTAGTGACATGGATAATTTGCGTCCCATTTCTATACTTCCAGTACTTTCTAAAATTTTGGAGATCTTTCTTAAGAACCAATTAGAGGATCACATTGCTAATGTTTCTTTTTTTCGTGATTCTCAATATGTATTTAGATGTGGTAGAAACACCACGTCGCTTCTTTTAGGACTTACTGATACGATTAGAAGGTCTTTAAGTATTGGCCATGTCAAATTTCTTTTATCCATTGACCTTCAGAAGGCTTTTGAAAAGATCGATCATAGTATATTAATTTCTAAACTATATCGTAATTTAGGTATTTCTGTTTCTTCTTGTAGGCTTATATCATCTTATCTCAGAAATAGAGGCCAATACGAATCTATTGGGAATAAATATTCTCATGTATTACCCGTTATAAGTGGAGTACCACAGGGGTCCGTACTTGCACTATTGTTATTTAATATATATCTCAACGATTTTTTAA
>CM037856.1:6320206-6402051 GCA_021234595.1 Delia radicum
ATAGAGTATATGGCCTCGAACTTGAATAATTTTCATTTTCTTTATTTTATTCAACAATGCGATCAACCTGCTTCGTTTAATGTTTTCATGAAACTAAATGAAATTTTTTGCATTCTAATCTCTTTGTTGACGTTCGGATTGTATACGTGTAAAACGCTGATTTTGTAAATGTGAAAAACCAAATATAGTAAGAAAACTCTAAAACGCGAACAATTTTTTGGCCATTTTTTTGTTTTATTGTTAAACTTTTTTTTTAGTTTATGGAATTCCCGAATTATGGATTACATTTTTTGTTTATGTTAGACACATTTTTTAATGTACATAGACGTATTGACCTTCTACTTGTTCTATGACATTTTTAATTAAAACATACAACCTGTGAGCGGAATATTAAAACTAAGCAGAGTTATTTTAAAGTTTATGTATGTGTTGTGATAGTGAATAATTCATCCTTTCAATTAAAACTAAAAATAACCCAAAGTGAGTAAAAGAAAAAAAAACATTTAAAACTAAAACATAAAAACTACATTTTTTAAAAAAACAGGTGAGCATTTGATTTTCAATGGCATCATCTATGACAAAAATTAATTAGAGATCGCAACAGCACGGCATTTATTTGATTGAAAATTTTATTCAATACCAAATTTGATACGTTGCGGCCAAACCCTTCAGCTACTGCAGCTATTAAATACATTGCATTTCGGTCTAATATCATGCATTTATCCAAAGCAGAAACGATCCGTTCATTGATAAATGACTGTGTTCCTCTTTTTACAATTTTCGAAGTAGACGGAGAGCATACACCTCCAATTCCATTGCACCATTGTCTGCCGATTCGGCCGATGATGTGACTTGTACTGTAGTTGAATAAATATTTAGTACAAATAATAAAATTGTGCGTCTTCTGCATTATACAATACTAACCCGTCGATGAGGTATTAATTTCATTAGTTGCTCGTAATCGCCGTTGTTCTTCTGCATCTTCTAGTTCCAATTTTCTTTTTTCAATGTCAACCAGAGCCATGTCAATGCCAATCATGCTGCCTGGGCGGCCTCCTGCATTGTAATCGTTTTCAGTCCATTAACATGGGCAATATCGAAGAGGTCGTCTAATTCTTTGACAAACTTTTCTTCTTTTACCTTATGCGACGGTCCACCTCTTGTTGTGCTCTTGCTTAATTTCCTAAACTCCTGGTACAATTTGTCAACTTGTTTTATGACCGAAGACTTGTCTCGCGTAGGAATTCGCGGCTTATCCCAGAAAACGAGTACTTCCTTTGCAGCCATTGCTGTACTTTTTCGCACTTCCAATTTTAGTTAACGAGTGTGAAAAAAAAATACACCAAGAACTTCTTTTTTAGAAGGCAACTTTAATCCCCACAGCTGCAGAATAACATTTTCAATCAAATAAATGCCGTGCTGTTGCGATCTCAAAATAATTTTTGTCATAGATGACGCCATTGAAAATCAAATGCTCACCCGCTGTTTTAAAAAATTTAGTTATTATGTTTTAGTTTCACATGTTTTATTTTTCTTTTACTCACTTTGGGTTACTTTTAGTTTTAATTGAAAGGATGAATTATTCACTATCACAACACATAAATAAACTTTAAAATAACACTGCTTAGTTTTAATATTCCGCTCACAGGTTGTATGTTTTAAGTGCAATTGTCATAGAACAAGTAGAAGGTCAATACGTCTATGTACATTAAAAAATGTGTCTAACATAAACAAAAAATGTAATCCATAATTCGGGAATTAACAATAAAACAAAAAAATTGTTCGCGTTTTAGAGTTTTCTTACTATATTTGGTTTTTCACATTTACAAAATCAGCGTTTTACACGTATACAATCCGAACGTCAACAAAGAGACTAGAAAGCAATAAATTTCATTTAGTTTCATGTAAATATTAAACGAAGCAGGTTGATCGCATTGTTGAATAAAATAGCTACTTCGAGCATACGCAAATTTTATTCTTATTAGGCTATTTCACGAAATGTGGAATATAAAGTGTTAAAGCGAACTTGAGAATTATTTTGTTTAAATGTTTTTAATGAATTGAAAGACAAATAAACTGTAAAGGTAAATAAAAATAATATAAATTTCCATCGATTCACATTCGTAGCTATTATACTTTGTGTAATTCCATTGTTTATTATTTTCGTTAAAATTAAATTAAATTAATTTAAAATTAAAATTAATTTTTTTTGTATGGGAATCCCATGAAGGGTTGGAGATAGAGGGTTAGTTTGTTCTAAAGAAATATTGGGGATACAAAAATAATGGGGGTTGCTCATACTTTTCACCTCCATAGGTGTGACTCCTGAGTAGTTACGAGTGTTTTTCTATCCATTTTGCCCCAATTTCGTTCTCATGAACATTAACCCTCGTGCGCACGCCAATTTTTAACCGATCGAGCTCAAATTTTTTACAGATCTTTTTTTATCCTAACCTCACACAAAACTGCCCGTCATTTTTGGAAAATCGAAAATAAAAAAATAAGGGCCACCTTAATATCCATACAGTGTTGACAACATGTAAACAAAATTTTTAAAAATTTGGCAAACTATCTTTTTTTTATTTTATTTAGAGTAAATAATCAAAAAAGGTTTAATTATATCAATATATTATTTAATTTGTAAATAAAAAGAAAAAAAATCGCAAATGATTAACTTTTAACTTGAATAGTTTACCGATTTCAAATACACGCAAAATCGTAGTTATTTCACTAGAGTTTGCAACACTCTTTTTGTTGGGATATTCGTGTACGCACGAAAACTTAATTTAGTTTCGTGTTTTATCTGTGGTAATAAAAATGCACATGTGGATATAAATAAACCTTATTGAAAAGGACAATTAAACTTTAATTTTTGTAAATAATTAAATTTTCAATAAGTATAAGTGTCATTAAACTATCATTTTAAAATTGTGTGTGATTTTTTTAAGAAAGCAATTCAATTACAAGAAAAAGTTCAAGACAAGACAAGCAAAACAAAAATTTTGTCTTTACTTTTTGTTTTCTTATAATGCATTTTTATATTAAAAAGCTTTAATTTTATTATAAATAAAATGTCAATTTAATTTACAAACCTACATTTCTTTTTTGATTTAATGGGGGGCATATAACAAAAATAAAAAAATACTAGTTTTCAATTAAAACTACCTTTGTTTTCTTCTCAAGTTTCAATTAAAGTTTTAATCAATTTAACTAAACTTTTTAATTGAGGTTGTAAAGAAAAACAATAACTTTTCTAATTGATATTATTATTATTTTAATTGAAAGAGTTTTAATAAACTGTCTGCAAATTTTTTTAGTTAATACTATCATTTCAGTGGTAGGTGCAAAATCAATTAAAATATTAATTGATTCAATAAAATTTTTAATTGAAACCCGTTTTTTAGTTTTTTCTGAGTACGTAACGTAAACGGACTATAACGCGATACAATGTGTACAAATAGTTCCTACATTACTTATGTTGTCTCTGTTTTACATACTAAACAAATCTGTTTCTATTTTCAACAGAATTTATTATTCGCAAATCTGTCACCATTTGTTTAGTATGTAAAACAGAGGCAACATATTGTATGGATGTACTATTTTTACACATTATGTGGATGTACTATTTGTACACATTGTATGGAGTTACAATCCGTTTACGAATTGTATCCGCTCGAGTAATAAAGCCTCAAGTCTGTTTGTGATGACGATACGAAAAAATGTAATTTGTACAAAACAATTGGAAAAGTGACAAATGTGGCATTTAATGGCAAATGCCCAAAAAAACCTTGCCCTATTGATGAAATATTATTTTTCAAGAGCTCTAGGTTAATAATAAATAATAAAACCCTAAGATTTTAAGGCATCATAAAAACATCGCAGGATGATTTCAATCGTCCTCAACAAACACTTTATAAATCAATGCAGTCAACTTTACTTAATATTTAACAAAAAAAAAATGTTCTGTGTGTTTTCATTGATAAAAATCCAAAGAAATACATTTTAAACGCTTAAATTAAAAAGAAATCACCAAAATTACAAAATTTTAAAAAATCACTAAAATAGTAACAAAATAGCTCAAGTTTAAAAACACCTAAATCATTTGAAAAAAAAAAACACTAAATTTTAAAAAAACTGCCAAAGTTTTAAAAACAATCTGCGAAATTGCAGATATATAAAAAATTGTCAAAATTAAATAAAAAAACACCAAAATTCGAAAAAATCTCTAAAATGAAAACAAAGTTGCCAAAATTAAAAAAAAAACAGATTTTTTTACTTAAATTTTGGCGATTTTTTATAATTTTTGCATTTTTTCTATGTTATTATTATACGTTATAAAAACCGGAAATTTTGTTAATACTAAGTTCATTTTCATTTAAACAGTTCATACATATTATTAAACATTTATTTGAAAGTGAGTTTGAAATCGAACCACTATGACCCAAACTTAAGTTTACGTGTGCCTTAGTGTGTCATTTCAAAACTTGATACTTTACTTACAGTGCAATGTTTTTATTTTAATTTGGTTTGCTACGCACGGATCTGGCAACATAGTTTTCAGTATTTTTTTACGAGATATATATTACGATATCTCAAAATCCATTAAAGCGACTCGTGTTCAGCACACAGTTTTTTTTTTTAGTTTTTCGAAATAAATTTAAGCTTCAAACTTTGATCGATATGTATCGTGTGTTAACGTGGTCCAATTTAACTCAAATTTTCACAATTTTTGTTTTAGACTAAATGTAAACAAATTTCGATTGGCGCTCCTTGAAATGCGACGTTTTAAAATTAAGCAGATAAACTTGTCTTTGTGTTATAATGATGTTGTTTTTAAAGGGTTTTTATTTAAAAACTTGATAAAAGCTACATTCACATTGAACCTCAAAATAAGTATTTTAGGTTTTTCCAAGTTTTTGACTGTCAAATCCAATACAAATTTTAAATCAAAAACTAGAAAAAGACGAAAATGCGTATTTTGGGGTTCAATATGAACGTACTATAAAGAAAATGGTAATTATTGACGAAAAAGTTAAAAATGAAGGCTAAACACACAAAAACGCTTGAAAAACATCTGAAATCGTCCAAAATATAAATCAAACTGAATTGGAAATACATAATTCAGTTTAAATAAGACTTGGGCGATGTCAGGTATATTTTTAAATTTTCCAATTGTATATTTTTTCTTTATCATTATTTCTTTCAGACTACAATCACACTAGGGAGCTTAAACGCTTTCTTGGAAAATGTACGACTATGTTAATACAAGACATGGAGTATAGAGCCCATCGGGGCTCTTAAAAAAGTCGGATATATGAAAAAGGAAAAAAATAGTGAATAATTTGTTCACCAATATTTAAAATAATTCAAATAACTGGCCGCCTGGTCCACGACATAGTGTCAAAATTGCTTTCAAAATGTGTGTTTTCTCAAAATTTTTTAAAGCTGTTTTTAAATAAGTCTAAATTTCCTAAACTTTAAACATATTTTCTACAAAAATGTGTTAAATTTTACCGCCACTTTTAAACCCCAAAACATGAGATTGGCCGCTGAAAAATACACATTTTTTGCTCCTTTATCACCTATTCGAATTTTAGTTCAAAGGGAACACATCGGAAAAGCTTCGTTGTAAGTATCAGGCCATTTATATAGGATGTTTGCATTTTAATTTGTCTGCAAAATCTGAAACTTTTGAGTTCATAAATAAAAAATACGTATTTTTTTGGACGGTTATAAATATTTAATTTACCGAGTTAAAACGTTTGCATAAAGTAATACATTATTTTATATACAGTTATAAGTTTTTGTCTGCCAGTATTTTTAACCGGACATCATTATATAAATTAGAATACACTAAAACTACTCCAATTAATAATGACGTTATATGTATCTAGACATTGCAAAATACAAACAATATATATTTAGATATTATATTATATTTTAAAAAAAAAACAATTTCATTTTGAATAACATTGCATATTAACCCCATGCAGAGTCACACTAGAAAATTTGTCAATCATATTTTGGATATAAATATGTCTTACATTAATACAATCGTACAATTAATTGCCTGTCTCATTTTGTGTATAATTTTATACATGCAATGTACCAAAATTTTTTTCTTTTGAATTTATTCCTTTCTGGTTCTTAACTACACCTTACACACAAAAAAGTAGGAACGCTAAAAAAAACAACTTGTTTCATTTGTAACATTAGAAGTTTTTAATTTAGTTTTAGATTTTTTCAATGTAAAAAGCTAAATTAAGTTTCAACGTTTTTTCCGTGTTTTTTATTCAATGGTGTAAGTTACTAAATTCCATAAAATCTTCATTTTAACCATATCTTCATTTTCAAAGCTTTTTTCTAAAACAACTTATTTTTTTATGTAATACCAAGAAAATTTTTTGAATAAAATAAAATGTCCAAATGGAAAGGAATTTGCTACAAATTATAAAGTTGTAAACTTTTGCAAGTGGTTAAGTTCGGAAAGAATTAATAACGTTGAAGCAAAACCCGTATTTGACGGTAATTATTTCTGCAAATATTCGGATTTTAATGAAGTTATAAAATCAAAAACCGGATACAAATATAGCTTATTTTGTATATATTAGTATCAGTTCGGATATAAATTTATACTGATATATGAAATCGGATTAAATTGTATCTCGCCCTTATTCGGATGTAATTTAATCTGATGCGAACTTATATAATTATAAAATTATAATTACGAAGGTCCATTTCTCGGATAAAACTGTAATAAGACTCATTTTAAAATTCTTATGATTATATAAAGCATCATATTAATTTTTTTTAATCGGGTTATTAAAAGTCGAAATTTTCTGTGTGCAGTAGGGTTATACATTTTGACTTTTGTTGCAATTATAAAATTTTAGCTATCCTAGCCGTATATTAGTCCATAAAAATATAAAGTAACAATTTTATTGAAGTTCGGCACAATATTTTTGTTTAATTAAACTAAAAATTAATATTCAGCTAAAATGTTAACGTAATTTGACAATAACGATGCATATACAACATAAAGGACACAAACGTTTTCAAATTTGACGTGCTTCGCAGATTTTGATAAAACAGATTAAAGCGTTGTTTCGCGATACAGACATCAAAATTCGCAAAATACTTTAACAACTTTAATCTTAAAAATTTGGAAAAAAAAACGCATTTTAAGGAAATGCACTTTATGCGGGAGGGTTTTGTTTCAAAATTACCTGAAAAAGCGATTTCTATTATTAATACATTATTGCCCATAACGTGCGCATAGGTACAAATTTTGCAAAAAAAAAAAGAAAGTTGTAACCCTACACTCAAAAAAATAAGTTAGTAGAAAAGTTAGTAAAACGTCTTGTAAATCAGGTATACTATTTTTTAGCAAAATTTTTTTGCTAAAATCGTGTTTTCAGCTAAAATTTTTGTTATACTTATTCAGCACTTAACTGTTTTATACTAATGCTTTACTAATATACTAACGTTTTACTAATTAATTTTGCTAAAAAAAAATTGTGCTGATAAGCACATTAATAGTGTGGACGGCAACCAGATTGAAAGATATACGCAGAATGAAGTAGATGTCGCGGCATGTCAAGATGTAGTAGAGAAGAGGAAAATGATACTAAAAAGTACAACTCTAATAAGACATATAAAAAAATCAACAATGGAAGTTGTTCACGCCAGTGAACAATTTGTGATGGCAACACCGTTTTCACCAACGCCCCCTAGTTGTCAGTAGCATCAGTTGTTGGCCCGTATAACTGCAGCCAACTTCAGGCAGATGCTAGATTTTTTGCGCAAACTCTAATTGTTCAACGAACAAGTACACAACAATATCAACAACAGCAATCAACTTTTGCCCGTGAATTATAAATCTAAATAAAATTGTAAAATACACTAACGTTAAATTAATAAAAGGATACATTTTATAACGTTTGAATTTAAAAGTTTGTGTTTTTATTTTTAAAGTGAAAATTTATTGAAACATCTTCGCAGAACCCCAAACCCGTTTAAACAGAAGTTTTTGTATCTCTTTCTCATACATAAAACAAAATTGAGGATTAAAACAACTTAAATTTTGCATTGTCACCGGCTTGTGAAAACAATTGTCTATTAATTAAATAAAAGACAAAATAAAATATTTATTTATTTAAACTTTTATATTATATATAACTTATAGATTAATAATAGTGTGGTCAAATTGCAAACAACCATATACAGAAATGTAGACAGAGTAAAGCGAAAGACAAAGACACTCATCTTTGGTAGATTTTTATGGTTCCTTTTTCTTATTGCAAAAAAGGGTTGTTTTTTTCGTTTGGTTTGTTTTTGTTTATTTTTTCGTTTCGTTTCTATAATTATCTTCGGCAGAAGCGTCATTTAAACGATAGCATCATTTAGACAACCATTGATGTAAGTAATTGAAAGAAAATTTTTGTTATGTTATATATATTTATTTCTATATATTTTCAGATATTAAATTAATTCATGTCGTCAATGTGGGAAAATGAAAATTGTTATATTTCGTTATTATAGTAAATTATTTTTAAAAGAATCACAAAAATATGTTTTATGATTTTCAGCAAATAAATTAACTAAATTACAATTTTTCTACAAATTTTTTGCGTTTTTTTCAGTCTACTAAAATTCAGCAAAAAATTTATTAATTTTTACCAACGCTTTTTTATTTCTAATCTACTAAGTGTTAGCAAAACTTTTGCTGAATCTACAAATTTTGTTGCTAAAAATCAGCTCGCTGATTTTCAGCAAAAGATTTTGCTGACATTAGCAACTTTTTTGTAAGCATCCTCCTGACTAAAATTTTGCTGACTCAGCAAAATTTTTTGCTGACTTTACAAACTTTTTTTTTTAGTGTAGTGGGCACATATTTTTATAAGTTTCTCTGGGTTACAAAAAAATATATAATCAAAATAAAAAATCGAAAAAATTTTATTCAAATACATTAAAAATATTAGCACAGCACATGTTTAATATAGAAATTTGTAAAGTTAAAAAAAAAATAACAAAAACTTCCTTCTTTGGCTATGACAGTTTCTTTAAATGTAAGCATTTAGTAGTAAAAGCTATAAAAGACTATTTTGTTTGTGGATATATTTCTACTTTGACCTCAGATTCTTAACTGTCCTTAAATTAGAAAGAACAATCTGTACACATATTCTTTCTAACCACCAAAAAATGGGTCCAAAAATCAAATTTTTGAAACTTTTTAGCCAATTTTATAATATTTGAATAACAAACATACACTCAAAAAAAAAAGTTTGTAAAGTCAGCAAAAAATTTTGCTGAGTCAGCAAAATTTTAGTCAGGAGGATGCTTGCAAAAAAGTTGCTAATGTCAGCAAAATCTTTTGCTGAAAATCAGCGAGCTGATTTTTAGCAACAAAATTTGTAGATTCAGCAAAAGTTTTGCTAACACTTAGTAGATTAGAAATACAAAAGCCTTGCTAAAAATTAATAAATTTTTTTGCTGAATTTTAGTAGACTGAAAAAAACGCAAAAAATTTGTAGAAAAATTGTAATTTAGTTAATTTATTTGCTGAAAATCATAAAACATATTTTTGTGATTCTTTTAAAAATAATTTACAATAATTACGAAACATAAAAATTTTCATTTTCCCACATTGACGACATGAATTTATTTAATATCTGAAAATATATAGAAATAAATATATATAACATAACAAAAATTGTCTTTCAATTACTTACATCAATGGTTGTCTAAATGATGCTATCGTTTAAATGATGCTATCGCAACTGCCGAAGATAATCACTGTGCTAGTTCAAAAACGTAACAAGCGGGGCACCCGGCGGGTAAAGCTAATTCGAGTACGCTGAATCCAGTGGTGCTAACCGTTTTTTTAGGTTAGCTCTCGTTTAAAAAATAATTAAGATTGAAAATTATGGTTCCAAGTACCTAAAAAAAACAATTTTTTTAAGTTTTTTTTACCATTTATTGATTTTAAATGTATGAAATTGAGAACATTTTATGAAACAACATCAACAATAAACTATTTGCAACAAAATTTAATTGACTACAACAATTTTAAAGTGATTAATAATTTTTTTTTTTTTTAATAAATAAATTTTTCATGATTTTTTCAATTTTCATTTCCTGATTCTTCTATATCATTATCTTCCTCTTGCAAATTCCAACAAATGTCACCTAAAAGTGAATGTAGCTTTTTGCCACTATACCAATGTTCGAGCCTTGCAGTCACTTGATAAAAACGTTCGCCATGTTCATCGGAACAACATTATTAAATAACCTTGCAAAAAGTCTTGAATGTGATAATTTATTTTAATGCTTTTTTGTTTTTTGCTTTTGGTACCACGCCCATTTATCGCATTCCGCCCATTTTCAGTTCGACTACCAATATTTGTAATTGATGGACTCGTACAAAATTTGAAGGCTATATAGCTAATATAGAACCCTAGATATTTAATATTAATATTAATTTTGTATATGAGCTTAATATTCACTTTCTATGGGAGCTGCCACGCCCACTGGTATGATCCCGCCCAATTTTCCCATGACTATTCATAATATAATCAACGTGCACAAATTTCTAAGACTCTGGCTATTATAGAACTGTAGATATATGATATTAAATATTTACTTTGTATGGGAGCTGACACGCCCACTGGTCCGATCACGCCCATTTTTCCCATGACTATTAACACTATCAAATAATCAACGTGCACAAATTTCTAAGACTAAGACTATTATAGTACTGTAGATATATGATATTAAATATTTACTTTGTATGGGAGGGAACCATAATTTTCAATCTTAATTATCTTTTAAACAAGAGCTAACCTAAAAAAACGGTTAGCACCACAGGATTCAGCGTACTCGAATTAGGTTTACCCACCGGGTGCCCCGTTTGTTACAAAAAAAAAGTGTCCGATTCGAGCACAGTGTAATTATAGAAACGAAATGAAAAAATAAACAAAAACAAACGAAACGAAAAAAACAACCCTTTTTGCAATAAGAAAAAGGAAACATAAAAAAATCTACCTAAGATGTGTCTTTGTCTTTCACTTTACTCTGTCTACATTTCTGTATATGTTTGTTTGTAATTTGACTACACATATAAACATTTAGTTTAAATAAATAGATATTTTTTTTTGTCTTTTATTTAATTAATAGACAATTATTTTCACAAGCCGGTGACAACGCAAAATTTAAGATATTTTAATCCTCAATTTTGTTTTATGTATGAAAAACAGATACAAAAGTCTTCCATGGTTGAGTTTTTTATATGTCTTATTAGAGTTGTACTTTTTAGTATCATTTTCCTCTTCTCTACTACATCTTGACATGCCGCGACATCTACTTCATTCTGCGTATATCTTTCAATCTGGTTGTCGTCCACACTATTAATGTGCTTATCAGCACAATTTTTTTTTTAGCAAAATTAATTAGTAAAACATTAGTATATTAGTAAAGCATTAGTATAAAACAGTTAAGTGCTGAATAAGTATAACAAAAATTTTAGCTGAAAACACGATTTTAGCAAAAAATTTTGCTAAAAAATAGTATACCTGATTTACAAGACGTTTTACTAACTTTTCTACTAACTTATTTTTTTGGGTGTACTTTGTTTGATAAGACTATCAAACAAGTAGCAGATAACTGAAAGTAGCAGATAACTGAATTCAATATCCGGGGTAAAAAACAGTTATATTTAAGTCATATATGATAAAATTGTATCAAATTATAACTAATTTAGATACATGTAGATTACCCATTTTTCGGATCAATTTGTATGTGCTAATATATTGGAACTTGTCAAATGAGATATAATTTTATTAGACTCCATATTAAAATGTTTACCCACGTACTGAACTTTTGAAAAATATGGAATTATATATGCTACATGTAGTTTAATAAGACTTAGCATGGGACCATCTTATCGATCACTACATATAAGATTGTATGGCTTATGTAGTTATATATAGAGTAAGATTTGGAGACATCAATAAAAATTATCAGATGTATTTGTATATAATGATATTAGCCGTAATGTGACTTCATTCAAAGTCATATATGACTTAATCATATTATATATGACTAGCTATAACTATTTTTACGCGGGTTAGGAAAATTTTGCAAATGGAAATAGAAAATTATTGCAATGGAAATCATAACTTATACAAAAATCGATAATTTTTAATGAAAAAATTTTGCTAAGTATGCTTTCATCGTATTCCCTCTGGAAAGTTGTTGTGTGAAATAACTAGTATGTTACCTTACAAGAGACTATTTGATTTAGACATTTAATAATATGTTGATACAAAATGTTGATTCAAAATATGAAGTTTGTAACCCTTATTGCCTATTTTTTGGCCATGAATTGCCACACTGTGGCAAAATATAGTGCTTCGGAAAATTTCGTCTAAAATATAAACGCGAACGAATATCAAAAAAGAAAGAATAGGTGTCCACCAAAACTTAATAGAAAATAATATATGTGAGTTTGGGCCTGAACCGATTATACTTCCTAGTACGAAACACCCCAAAATTAATGTGTTTTTTCGAATACCACAAAAAGTTGAGCATGCTCGGACATGCTACTTTATACTGGTGATGCACATTTCAAATAATTTTTATTAGATACCAAATTTGTATATTTTTTCTTTGGAAGAAATATGAAAAAAACGCAAAAAACCATGAAATATGGCAATTTTTGACCCCACTTTTTAACCCCTAATGATAGGGCAGCTAAAAAAAATTGGTCTCTTACTGTGTGATTCTTTATAACATATCCAAATTTCATCGCAATCGGGGGGAACCCATGAACGGACTCTCCTGTCAGTAAAAAATAGTAAATAGTGACAGTTTATGCCAAAGATACATTTTTACTGGATACATTTTTTAAAGGAAAAAATTTATAAAGAACATATTATTGAAAATATATGCTTGTATTATTAGTAAACAAAAACAAGTATTAAATTAAATTATACTCAGAATATTCTTACAGTAACTAAATGTAGGTCATTTGTCCGCTCATTCGTCCGCTTCGATAGCCGTTTTATTTACCATTGTAGTTGTTTTATCAATAGTTAAAAATGACTACATGGCTAGTACTTTTTATTACAAATACAGTCACCTTTAGTCATTTTTACCTTCTTAATTTCCTGAGTGTAGTAAACTAGCAACTTGAATAAAGAGTTTTGTTGTTGAAGTTAACCACTTTTTTTATAAAGCGAACGCAATAATTCATCCAGAGGAATTCTGGGTATTTTGTTATTGTAACAATAAATAACGGAATTATTCCCTTCGCTTTATAAAAACTGGGAATAAGACGGAATTAAATAAACAAACAAATATTAGGAAATTGAAATATCAATTTGATTTAGAGGATTAAAAGCTCAGAGTAAATTGGGAATAATACATGTAATAATTGCAGTAAAACAAATAATATCAACTGAACTGCTCTTAATCGGGCACACGGCAAAAATATAAAAAATACCACGAGATCTAAAAAAGGAAAACCAGAAATTAATGGTTAATGGTAACTGCTAACATTTAAGTATAAGTTCTTAAATGAAACTAATTTTATCACGATTTTAAAAACGCAATTTTGTTTTAAGATCCCTTAAAGAGCAACTTCATCTAGATATATTCAAGATGACCTGGGAGTAAATAAAACCTACACTTAGGGAAAAAGGTTTCATCATATTGATGAAACGTTTTTCTTAAATCATTTGTCATCAAATATTCATAAAATTTCTGAAGTTTTCAAGATATGGTGAAGAGTTTCATAGAAATTTTTCAAAAATCTTCATCATTTCATAAAAAAGTTTTATAAACCGTGTGAACATATATTATCTTTTATTTTCCCATCCATTAAATATCCAGAATTTACATTTTAAATTTAGAAATCATCAATAGAAATTAAGGATTTTTTATTTTAAATAAAAAATGTAATTTGTAATTTAGATTTTCTTTTTAAAATTTTGAAACTATCATAACATCAATGGAAAATCAGAAGTTCTAATCAGATGATGTGTTCTAAATTCAGCATTAAATTTTGTAAATATAAATTAATATAAATGGAAATTGTGAACCTCAATTAATGATTTGAAATTAAAAATGAAAATTCTTAACTTAAAATTATTTTTTCTGAATTTTAATAAAAAATTAATATCAATTGATATTTTCTGAAAAAATAAAATACCGTTATCGATTCAGAACCCTGTCAACTGGCTATCGTTTTCCCTTGGAATACCGTTATCCGTAAAATTCCGTTACTGATATAGCTAAAATATCAATATCCTTGAAATACCGTTATCAAAATAACTTAAATATCATTATGGCTAAAATACCGTTACCGAAACAATTGAAATAGCGTTATCCTTAAAATATCGTTACCGAAACAATCAGACAAGATAAAAAAATCTCTGTAAATAGATATATTTTCCCAAAGTTTGATCATAAACTAGCCAGTCATTGGAACTCGGGCATAATGGGGCCAGAATTGACATTTCCTGAATAACTCAAATAAAGTTACCGAAATAACGTAAAAACCGTCATCCTGAAAATAACGTTGCCGAAATAACTAAAATACCGTTAATGTATAAAAACCCGTTAACGAAATAACTGAAAATCTAAAAACGAAAATAGCGTTACCCTTACCGTTACCCGCATCGAATCGGTTACCATACATGATTTAAAATTCTGAGATTTCATTAGGTTTTAAAAATAATGTATTAAAAATAAATTTTCGCCATTGGTTGTAGCCTTTATCGTGCTTTTACGCATCAATGAAAAATTTGATGAATATGTAGACCAAAACTGATAAGGGCTCAATATTTACCCGAATCATCAAATTTATAACGAAATGACAGCATGTTTTTGCATATTTTGAGAAAAAAGTGTGTTTTTACATATTTAGACTTTGAATGCATATTTTGTGCTATTTGAATGCATATTTTGTTCCTTTTAATGCATATTTGTGCTGTATTTCTCATTTATTTATAGTCTTCTAATTTGTTAACAAAAAATAATAATTTTGATACATTTTAGTATTTTGATTTAATCAAAATCATTTTAAAATTTTAAAAATCTTGCTGATAATGTTTCTATTGGAAAAATAATGACATAATTCAAATTGTTTTTTATTTTCTATGTTTTGAAAAAATGTTGTTTTAAGTGCATACTTTTCATGATTTTAGTGAATTTTTCAGTGCATGAAATAATAACCTTGCCCTAATAATAATACAGTTTCCCCACTAACTCGTTGAAGTTAAGTATGGGTATACGCTTAGGGAAAAGGCTTCATCATATTTATGAAAGACTTCATAAATATGATGAAAAACTTCATTGATTTTCTTAATGTAATACTTTATAAATATGATGAAGCTGTCTCATACAAGTGCAAATTAATGACAGGCTTCATCATATTTATGAAATGTTTCACAAATATGATGAAGAAGTTTCATAACTTTTTATGAAGTGCTATATAAATGTTATGAAAGATTTCATAAACAGGATAATGCAATTTCAAAAATTTTTATGAAATGTTTCATAGATATTAATTATGTATATGTGTAAAAATTGTATATGTACATCAATTGAAGCTAAGAACACCAATTGAAGTTGAAAAATTCCATTTGAAATTAAAATATATAATTATAAATTTAAAAAACTTAATAATTATAATTAATATAATTATAGTTATAGATTTTATTCAAAAAATTCAATTTAAACTTAAGAACACATCATATAATATTTATTTGATGTTTCAGAATTTAAAATAACTTCTGGTAGTTTTGAGTTTTAAAAAGTCTAAAATGCAAATGATATTTTTTAAATTTGAAACAAAAAATAAAAATTTCATTATAAAGCTAAAATTTATTGTTGGTTAGTTCGGTTAAAGATCATGAATATTTTTCCATATTAACAGAAAAATTATAATTTTATTTGTGATAATTTACTTTAATTAACAGAAAAAAACAATTAGAAAAAAGTTATTTGACACCTGCATGAATGGAGTTAACTTTCTAGCCCGCAACGGCCTTCATCAACATTACTTCGTGCCTGAAAGTGTTAAATTGTAAACATCATCTATTTAACTCAACTAGTTAGGTTAAAAACATGCCGTAACTTAGTTTTGAGTATGACGAAATTTACTGCGAACTTATTTTCTATAAAGCTATGTTTAGTTGTTAATTATTACCACAGTTGCCAGTTCAACTAATTAAGTTGAAATTTGACTGGCAGTTATTTTCAAATGTCATCATATTCTATCCTTTACATTGTAAGTGAAGGAATATCAAACATTGAAGATTTTATTCGTTTTTCAACATATGTCGAGCATATATATTAAGCGAATTTTTGCACTGTACCTTGTTAGTGGTTAATAGTGAATTTTTATTGTTGATCTATATAAATTGTATGTGAGTTGTTGGTTAGTTCGGTTAAAGATCATGAATATTTTTCCATATTAACAGAAAAATTATAATTTTATTTGTGATAATTTACTTTAATTAACATAAAAAACAATTAGAAAAAAGTTATTTGACACCTGCATGAATGGAGTTAACTTTCTAGCCCGCAACGGCCTTCATCAAAAATAAAATTATAATTTTTCTGTTAATATGGAAAAATATTCATGATCTTTAACCGAACTAACCAACAACTCACATACAATTTATATAGATCAACAATAAAAATTCACTACTAAAATTTATTTTCAAAAAGTTTATGAAACTTTTTTATGAAATGATGAATTTGTCATAAATTTTAATGAAACTCTTCATATTTATTATGAATAATTGATGACAAACGATTAATGAAACAATATCATCGATATGATGAAACTTTTTCCCTGAAGGGTTAGGTGGTCCAACAAAAAAATTTGGAATTCGAGAGCTTCACTACCCTTTAAATATGCCATTAAGAAAATAAATATGGTCTGCCAAAAAAAATCTCAAAAAAAGTTTCATTTAGTGGTCGCAGATCGAAATTGAAGTAATAGGAATTGAAATTTTTACAGTTTTCTTCTTTTTTGTTTTTATATACATCGAGATTATTTTGTTATTGTTGTTATTTTTATTAATTTATAACGAGCTTTCACCCTACGAATTTTTACAAAAATAAAGTAAATTAGTTATTTTAGCTAGGTTGATGCATGTATTTCGATCTGGCTACAGGTCTCATAAGAAAATTTATTTTTAGAAAAATAATGAAAAGGTTAGAACTTATTTTGTAACTCCCAGGTATTCTATCATGTCAGGTAACTCATTTGTCTCACTTTTATTGTAAGCGAATTTTGAGACATCGTAAACACGAGTAAATAGTCTGGTAACTAGTGAAACTCTTTGTGTGCTTCTTACAATCTTAATTACGTTTTAATGTATTTATTTGCTGGGAATAAATGAGTCTTTTCAAAAGAAACGTTTGTCTCTTAAGTAGAAACTTTAATATGTTTTGGAAAAATTATTAGCTTCCCAAAAAAATCATGTTTTTATTTGTTGTAAAAATATGGTATCGATGCGAGAGGTGGGCGGTATTAAAATAAACTTAAGGTATTCACATATTCAATATAAGACGGAATACAATTCGCTTTTAATACAATTTTCATATGTTAATAGCGTCCAGATGAACATAGTTGGCAGGTTTTTTAGTATTTGTTGATATAGGAAATATATTTGCTGATCCGATTTATTGAGATGTATGTGTCAAATTTGAGGAAAAATCCATGGTTTAGCCGTAAAGTTAACTGTTCAGCGGCGAAATTTTTTCCGATTTGGTCAAACGTTTGATGCACAGTGATCCAGAAACGTTTTTCATTTGCCAAAACCCCCAACTTTTGTTGTCACCGATTTTCAAATTTTTAATGCCATTTGCTAGTAAATATATCAAAAGTAAGGCAGCCAAAAAATAAGGTTTAAATATAAATAATTATGGGCGTGGCATACATATTGGCATATTTATTTTATTTCATAAAAAATATTTTATAAATCACTATATTGTTACCTAATTTACACTTTAATCGGGGAGAACCTTTGTGGATCAAGAAATGTAAACCATCAAACAAATTAAGCCAATAACGCGTAATTGTTCAGAATCTTTTTTCATTGCTCAAAACTATCTAACTTTTGTACCTATTAAGATATTTTTTTGTGGATAAAATATTTTATAAATCACTATATTGTTATCTAATTTTCACTTTAATCGGTGAGTACCCTTTTAGATCAAGCAATTTAAACCATCAAACAAATTAAGTAAACAACTCGTAATGGTTCCGAATCGTTTTTCATTGGCCAATACTCATTAACTTTTGTACATATTAAGATAGATAATTCCTTGAGCTTTTCTCCATTTTTATTTTCGTTAAAAGCGGTTGAGTAGTTCTGGAAGAAATAAAGTTCAAAATACAATTCAAATCGAACACCAGAAAAACGTTCCGAAAGTTCACAAAAGAAGGGTTGTCATTTATTTAAAATAAAGGTTAAAAAGCTCTTCTTAAAAAGTAGCTTAAAAGCAATTACGAATGTCAGTAAAAGCTCAGACACCCCCTCGAGTAAATTTAATATTCATTAATGTACATATTTTTATCTTAATCCAATCTTAATTCTTTAACAAAACGCCAGTTATAATATAACTTAAAAACATTTTTGAAATAAAAAAAATGCTTAAAAGTTATAGGACATATTTCGTAAACCATTTAATGCGTTCCAAAAGCTCTTTCATTTGGTACTCCAATTTTCTCTGAAAATTTTCGAAATAAGCCGAAAAAAATTAAAAATTGTATAATTTTTGCACCACATTTTAACACCTAAACATGAGATTGGGCTGCTAACAACAAATACGTGTCCCTTATTTTGTTTTCTTTTTCACATATCCAAATTTCATTAAGATCGGAGAGAACCCATCGGGAGACTCTCCTTTTCAGCCGATTTTAATGAAATCAAAAGTGGAGAAAAGCTAAAGTAATTATCTATCCATAAAAAAAACTTACTAAAATAACTTAATAGATACAAAAATTATAGTTTTGGACAATAAAAAACGATTCTGAACCACTGAGCGTCGGCCGAACAGTGCATAGGTAAAATTTAGAGTTTTCCTTAAATTTGATAACAAAAATCGCATCCAATCGGCCAAACGAAAATTTGTTCATTAGCAAATTTAATACAGAATGCTTAAAAATATCGATACCTATCAAATAGATATGTATACTAGCCGAATTGTTCAGTCGGAAACTACATTTTAATTTGTAAATGGGACTCAAACGGACAAGCTGCAAATTGCAGTTCCTGAGTTTAAAAACTGCCGATTTTAAATTGTGATAAATTTTTTTTCAGTTAGGTACCAATACAAATGTGATGTGGGTTTTATGGACCTGGGGTGCTCCACGGAAACCGGCACCACAAAATTTTATTTTTTATTTTTGACGGGTGCTCGATAAAGTGCAGATTTGCCTTTATTTTACCTGGGATGGTAATGCATCCAGAATATTTCCATTTTTTCCCATCGTCGTACCCATTTTGCATGCAATCTTTAAAAGATGAACGTATACATAACTTCTACTGCAGGTTGTAGTCCAGTACCATGGTTCTAAATTTAATTAAAAAAGAGAACAATTATGTACATCCTTGCAAGTAGTACGGGAACAAATCTAGTTTACGGGCATAGCTAAAAAACAAAATCGAAATTAGGGTTAAAATAAGTGTGTCGCGGCATATATTTTCCGAGTTATATGCCTCTAAAGTTTTGATATTTAATTTAATGGATATTAATTTAATTTTGGCATGCTGTCGGAACGAAACAAAGTGGGTTTCATTAGAACGCTTTTTTAAAAATCTTTAATTTGGTATAAAAAATTTTTAAAAATGTTAACTATTATAACTCTGCAAAATGATCGTTGTCCTGTTGTTGGAATACCGATTACTTACTGACGTGCGTCACTTCCTTTTCCACACATTTCTATGACATTTTCTTTTTCTTCTGATCACTAGTATCATATTCTGTATTAATTAATCTTATTGAAATTAATGTATATAATTCTTAAATATACAAGTGCATTAGACCATTTATTATTTGTTTTGTATTGATTGCCGGGCCGAAAAAGTTTACATTTGGCCTACAAGCATCCAATAAAAAATTTGGGGCCGACCGGATAACGCTAAGGACTGCCCAAAAGTTCATTCAAAAATTAAAACACACTTTATATGGTGAAACACACTTTACGTATGTTTAAGCAACTAAAAATATTCTTTTTGGATAACTAGACTTGACATCGATTTTAAATACAGTTTATATTCTAACAAGCCATAAATGATCAAAATCGTTAGAAAAACAAAAAAGTTACGACTCTTTTCATTTGAATTTTACGTCAATTGAATGTTGTAGCTGACATGCATGCACAATGTGCACATACATGCTGAGTATCTTATTACCTTTTGCACATTCTATTTCTTTCCTTGTTTTTTGTTGTAACTGTGTCCCGTTACTTTTTTGCCTACAACAACAACAACACATATGTTCGTCTGGCTAATTGTATTGACGCTCTCATATGTTTGAGTAGATGGTTGGTGATAAGCAAAACCACCTCTATATAGTCCTTTCTCGCTCTCTCTTTAATTTACTATAGGTTAAGATTTATTTGACTTGTTAGCTATTAAGAGATAATATTTTGAAATAGAAAACAGTGTCTTACAAACAAACAAGAAGTTCAGTCGTGTTTATTCTGAACACTTGCAATCCTATATACAGTGCGTTCATAAATTATAGCACATTTGCCAATCTGTAAATCAATGTTTTATAAAATTTCAACAGTGGATGCTATAATCAGTATCTCTTTGTGGAACTTGTATCAATATCCTCTTTCTAAAAATTAAATAATATTACTCAAAACTTCCATTAATATATATACCGTTATTAAAATCATTTACATTGCATATTAAAGCGTTCAAATTGTATAGCACAAAAACAAAAAAGTCTTTGTTTAACAAAAATAAACAATTAATTCCTTTATTTATTTTACAAAATTAATAAAAATAATAAAAAATAACAATATCTCAATAATTTGTAATACCACCTTTCGCTTTAATGCAATCAAATATTCTATTTTTCATAGAACTTATTAATCTTTTCAGAAGACCTTGATCCAGTCCTTCCCATTCTCTGAAAATTGAATTTTTTAGCTCATTCGCATTTATGTATTGACGATTGTCAGCATAAACTTTCCTGGCGAGAATTCCCAATATGTTTTCGATAGGGTTCATATCTGGAGAACAAGCAGGCTGCATTGTTTTGCTGGAAAATATATTTTTTATCTGTATTTGCATGTAAATATGGCAACAAACTGCATTTTAGTAATTAGCAGTATTTTGACGATTTGCAACTCCAAACAACATTTTTCAGTAAATGCACCCGTGAAAGTTTTTTAAATTTATGGGGGTCATATTCAAACGAGATTTAGGATGATGATCTGTTTTGAGTAGTATTGCTTTATTTTGTATATAATTCTTTATTGCTCTTTTTTTATATTTAATTTTTGGTTATAAACATGGTTTTATATCGGATTGTAATTTTTAGGTTCTGTATTTTGGTTGTTAAATGTTGAGGCTAGTTGTTATTTTTTCTTTCCAGCTTAGCTTGGAGTGTGAAAAATTGCCTTCTACTACATTTATGCTAGAAGCAAAAACTACTAGTATTTATTTTGTAAAATTCTATACTAATTGTTAAGCAAAACCTATAAGTTTTCCAAAACTAATAGTTTTTGCTTGTGGTACAGATGAGGTATTAGTAATAAGTTTACATTGTTCTTTCGGGGAACATATAGTAATTTGTAGAATTATTGTTATAACCCTAACAAGTACATGTATATCATGTTGCAAATATCCCTACAAGAAATGAAACTAACACATGCAAATCTTGCATCTTCCTCTAACTTATGAATTTATAAATTAGAGGGAGATGCAAAATCACACGTACACAAAGTTTCCATCACTTTTTTCATATTGCCCTTAAGAAAATGATAAAAACTTTGTTCTACGCATTGATGGATATTTCCATCAGCAGTGTCGGTCATTTGACCGGTCATATGACCGTCACTGTTCTTGCTGGGATCTGTATTATCCAACACTTTAGATTTTTACATTTAGATGTTGGTATCACTTTTTTCTCTATCATTAAAATTTATAAAAAAAATTATCATCGTCATATTAGAATTAATTAATAAATGGATTAACTTATAAATTGGTCATGTTTTTTATTTAAATATCAAACCATCGGCTACGATAAATTGGCGACGAGTAAAAACATTGAGGGGAGATCGTTCAACAATAAACAAAAATTTTAAATTAATAGTGCAAAAAATTAATCATAATTTACATTATAGGTCACATGCGCTTCATAATACAAAATGGACGCTAAGCAGTTTGAGAAAATTTTACAAATACAAATGTAGATGCTTGAGCAAATGAGGATGGCGGCAACTGCTGCAACGAGTCAAGTACAAAGTGGCACTACTAATTCAATTTTGGTGCCAAATTTTGACCAGTTTGAACCGGCTAAGGAACCTTATATATATATAAATGAAAGGAATTAGCGCAAACAAGGAGTATTGCTTAAAACTTCTCCTTAATTCAATAGGAACAAATACATTTCATATAATTACATCATTAGCTGCACCAAAATCTCCGGCTGAACTCAACTACGATGATTTGCTTAAAATGTTAAAAACGCATTTCTCCCCAACAAAAAATCTACTGGTAGCACAGCATCGGTTTTTATCTAAATACCAGAATGAACAACAAACAATTGCTGTTTATATTGCAACTTTACGTGCGGAAACAATCGAATGTCAATTTACGTCTCCATGCCCTTGAAAAATTTCAATTGCGGATATTTTTCTGCGTGCACAATTCATCCGTGGTGTTCGAGATGGTAATATACGTGAGCAATTGCTGCAGTCAAACTCTGATAAGTTTGATGAAATAGTCACAAAAGCTTTAGCACTGGAGGCGGCTAAGCTCGATTCAAGAGAACTGGCAGATAAAGCAGGTACTTCATCAAATATCGCTACGGACATCAATAAAATTTCCAAATTTAAAAGATCGAAACAAAACATTCCTGCACGTTCAACCCAACAATTTAATCGTGTTAAAATTAATTACCAAGAATTGGGTATTGCTGGAGAATGCCGGACAAATAAGTCAAAACTAAAATGTTCAAGCTGTAACAAAATTGGTCACGTGAGCAAAGTGTGTATAACAAGCATTTCAAAAACTGATTCCGGGAAAAGACCATCTAACAACACAGCACATCAAGTTCAGAATATCGACGGTACAGACTACGGTGTCTACAAAATAGTTGATGTTTATCAGAACAGTGTTCAAAATCCCAGTTCTGAGAGATATTATGCATACGCCAACGTTGAAGGGAGACTAGTAAAATTCGAAGTTGACTCCGGAAAACTAAGTCTAAATATGCAAGTTATGTCTACAAGTGTAATTTTCAGATCGTATACACAAAATACTTTTGTACCAGATGGTAAAGTCCGGGTCAACATCCAATTTAATGGGTGTGTCGGCCTCAGACGAATTGTATATTGTCCCGGATACGTGTGCAGCGTTACTAGGTAGGTCGTGGATTCTACGCCTTAATATCAATTTGACTGAACTAGATGAAGTAGATTCAGATAAGATTTCAAATGATATTTTCTATAATCATAATGGAATCGAAGACGTTATGAGCGAATTTGCAGACGTTTTTAAGGGAAAAATTGGATGTATTCCAAACTACAAAATAAGTTTAAATCTACGGAACAATTGTACACCGATTTATACAAAAGAACGCTAAATTCCATATTCATTGACAGAACGAGTGAACAAAGAATTAGATAGTTTACAAAGTGCAGGCATAATTTCAAAAATTTCGAACAGTGACTGGGGCTCACCACTAGTTGTAATTCCAAAAGCAGATAGTGGAGTCCGATTATGCGTGGATTACAAAGTAGGAGTGAACCAGCGCTTGGTAAGCGCACATTACCCAATTCGTAAAATCGAACACATTTTCAACAGTCTTCGTAATGCAAAATATTTTTGTAGACTTGATTTATTCAAAGCCTACCTACACTTACCGGTTGATGAACCATCAAGTATTATTCAAAACATATCTACCCATAGGGGAACGTACCGCATGAACCGGTTATCTTTTGGGATAAAAACGGCACCAGCCGAATTTAACCGAATTATATATCAAATTCTACGGGAGGTACCCAATACAGAGCCTTATTTTGATGACATCATTGTATATGGCAAATCTATTGATGAGTGCAAATCTAATTTAAAACGTTGTTTACAACAACTACAAACATTTGACTTACATTTAAATCTTGCAAAATGTTTGTTTTTCGAAACCAAAATTGAACTTTTGGGACACATTATTGAACAAAACAAAGTAAAAAAAATCTCCATCAAAAATTGAAGCAATTTAACAAATGGCCGAACCTAAAACGGTTGACGACGTAAGACGATTTTTAGGTATAATGACATATTATTAAAGGTTTATTTTAAATGTATCCACCATAACAACACCCTTACGTAAACTTTTACACAAAAATTCGAAATTTATATGGTCCAAATAATGTCAAAAAAATACACTTAAGCGGGAAATTGCAAGCGATCGGGTCCTAATACCATACAACCCAGAGTTGCCACTTCAGATGGCTTGTAATACAAGTCCAACCGGAATTGCTGGCGTACTGTCGCATCTAGTAGAAGAAGAAGAGAGGCCAATTGCATTTGCATCTCGGTCTCTGACAAGTGCAGAAAAAAATTCTCAATTGGATAGAGAAGCTCTGACTATTTTTTACGCATTACAGCACTTTCATGAATATTTATTTAGTCGACAGTTTAAACTTGTTACTGATAATCAGCCATTAATGAGAATTTTTCACCAGAACAATAAGATTCCACAGATGACGTCAGCCCGGTTACAAAGATACGCCGCATTTTTAAGCGGCTATAATTATGAAATTATACATAAAAATAGTACAGAAAACATCAGTGCAGACTGTTTTTCAAGAACACCTGTAACTTTTAATGAAAAATCTGTGAATTCGATTGACCATGAAGTACACCAACTATGCAGTGCATCCATTAACCAAATTTGTTCGAAAAAATTAAACTTCAAAACAATTCAACAAGAAACACAAAAAGATGAAACACTTTCTAAAGTTTTATATGATTTACGCCACAACGCAGCAGCAGATTCTGAATTTACCATTGATGGCAACGTTTAATTTAAGGGACATAGAATAATTGTCCCAAGCTCTCTACAAAATGCTGTTATTCAGGAACTTCACCATACGCACACAGGGACTACAAAGATGAAGCAATTAGCCAGGCGTTACGTCTACTGGATTGGAATCGACAAAGACATCGAGAAATTTGTACGTACTTGTCCGTCTTGCGCTTCTACAAACAGTCCAGCGAAAGCTCCGCTTCATCCACATTGATTACGCTGGGCCATACCAAGGTCACTATTTTTTGGTGGTCGTTGATGCTAAATCAAAATGGCTAGAAGTAGGGGTATGCACAGCAGCGTTGTGGTGTAATGGTTAGCGCGTTGGACTTTTACACAGAAGGTCCCGGGTTCGATCCCCGGTGCCGGCAACATCAAAAATAATATGTATGAGTTTTTTCTACCCCTCATACGTATCGCAATGTCCACCTTCGGTGTTCCCATAGCAATTAACCCCACCGAAGTAAAATAATGAATCAGGGCTATGAACCAAAAAGCTTCAATAAGTTCGCCAACTCTCCATCAGGTGGCGAGCAACAACTGTTCTAAGACTTATCATCTCGCGCAATTACAGTGTTGCCATGTCTGAAGCCCTTCATCTTTCCCCACCTTTCATCTCTATACTATCCCTTTCCAAAGAAAGCAACACGCTAAATATAGGAAGTATTTCCTGAGTGTTGCCTCTCTTTTTAAAAAAAAAAAAAAAAAAAAAACAAGAAACGGATATCCCGATGTTATAGTGTCCAATAATGCGACTATCTTCAAAAGTGAAGAATTTTCCACATTTTGCCAGGATTGCGGCATATTTCAAAAATTCATCGCTCCTGGGCATCCAGCTACTAACGGACTAGCTGAAAGGAACATTCAAACCCTCAAAAACAAATTAGCAGCTATGTCGAACGATTCATCATCAATGCAGAAGAAGGTAAGATATATCCTTTTAAAATATCGAACTACACCATTGAAAAATGGTAAAACACCTTCAGAGATGTACTTAGGCAAACAAATTCGAAGTCGTTTGGATGGATTAAAACCCCCAAAAATACTAGGAAATAATTATGACCATATTCCATCAAGGCAGTTAAGCGTGGGAGAAAGGGTTCAGGCCCGGTACTACACTCCAAACAAACAATTATGGAAATTTGTTACTATAATTAAAAAAATGGGTCGTCTTCATTATATTGTAAAATTGGATAATGGATACGTATTCAAAAGACATATAAACCAATTATTGTCAACAAAAATTCAAATTGACACTTCAAAAAATATTCCACCATCATCTGAACAATTATTTCAAGGAAATGGTAACCACCAAACCCAAGATCAACAAATGCCGGAGTGGAACATTACACAATCCGGCTAATGTTAACATTCGTAATGAAGTTTCTAAAGATGAATCATCCAGTCTACCTTCATCTACATCGGGGGGTCATGAAGAATCTATTCACGTTCCACTGGCTGGTCAAGAGCCCTCATCAAACCAACCCCAGAGTTCTAATCGTGAATCATCAAGACAACGCAGGACGCCAAGATATTTGGAGGAGTACGTCTTGGACTAGAACCAATCAACCTATAAGGATTCTTAAGCGTGGGAGAATTGTTATAACCCTAACACGTACATGTATAGCATCTCTGTTGCAAATATCTGTATTATCCAACACTTTAGATTTTTACATTTAGATGTTGGTATCACTTTTTTCTCTATCATTAAAATTATAAGATCATCGTCATATTAGAATTCATTAATAAATGGATTAACTTATAAATTGGTCATGTTCTTTATTTAAATATCAAACCATTGGCTACGATAATTATAGTAATTTGTGAACTCTAATGTTACTGTCATTTTAGATTGAATTTGTATATTGTGTGCTTCACAGTTTTTGATGTTATAAGGCTAAGTTAGCTTTCTGTGTATTTTTGTCAGTTTGCAATGGATTAGTTTATAAACATAAATTTCTTTAATGAATTTCTAAGGGTTACAGTTTGATAGTTTAACCATGTCATAGCCTTTTTTTATTGATCTCATTATAGCATCTAATACAATTTAATATACTTTTTTATGAATTTTATTATTTGTTACTTTCCCATATAATGTCAAAATTTGTGCTTCATTGATAGTAAGACTGATAGTTAAAAAAAGGCAGTTATTATTATTTTTTAACGACAGATTAATACGAATAATTACAATATTTTTTGCTTAACAAATCATACACTATGAAATTTAAATTGTATTAAGCTTTATTCTTTTTTTTTTGACATTATTTTGAGTTAATCTCTTTGTTTTTTATATAATTTTTAATGAATCTCCAATATGTAGTGATAACAGTTATTTGCGTGAATGTCTTGGAAATTATCGTAATGATCTTAAGGTAGGTCATTTCAGTTGTCAGAGTTTTAAAGTGAATGATTCTTCTTCGAAATTGAATGAGGTTAGGAATATTCTTGATGGAGAATTATTGAACGTCATAGGTATAAGTGAGACTTGGCTTAAAGAGAGGATTCTCTCAAATGCTATAAATATACCTGGTTATGTTCTGATACGAAATGATCGCCCTGGTAAAAAAGTGGTGGTGGAGTTGCATTTTTGCTCTTTAAAATGTTAAATATAAGGAAGTTTTGCGTTCAGTTGTCTCTACATCGTGTGAATTTTTATTTTTGGAGGTTGAACTAGGTATTTCTAAAATTCTTTTTGGCGTGGTTTACCTTCCTAGTGGTGATATTGATGCTTTTGATAGTCCTATAAGTGACGTGGTCGTCAAATATGAGAATGTTATTATAATGGGTGACTACAATCATAATTTGTTTTGCCCGTTGAAATCATCGATGTTAAGTCTATGGTAGTAGACTGAATCTTGTTTATTATCATAATTCTTTGCCGACCCATTATGATGTGGGGAATAATAGAACCTCTTTAATTGTCCAAGTATTTGTGTTCGTTCTTCTGGTCAAATGCAATGTCCAGGTATTTCTAGACATGCTTTTATTTTTGCCGCCTTAGAGCTGCCTCTTTTGGAAAATGAACAGTATGTTGAATTTCGTAATTACGATGCCATTGATATGGCAAGGCTGGATCAAGTAGCAGCTGCATGTGACTTTGATACGATATTTTGTACTAGTGATGTTAATGATCAGCTCGCTAATTTTATGTACAATGTTCATACATTGCATGAATTGGTGCCGATTACTAGACGCAAGGTAAGGGATTTCAGGGATAATTCGTGGTTCAATTCAAGGGAGATTACCTACAGTATATCTCTTAGGGATTTGGCGTATAGGGCGCATATTCAGGAGAGTACGTCGGAGAATTGGAGGGTATATTGCCGAGTTAGAAACAGAACTAAAACAATAATTAGAAATGCGAAAAGGAAGGCTCATGAGCGCCTTTTTGAAGGGCTTAGTACCAAGCAGATGTGGAATGTTTTGCGAGCGAATGGTAGTATTGATTCGAGTGATAAGGTTGTAGATGTGAACCCTAATATTGTTAATGAATTTTTTATTTCCAGTCAGTCGTGTTAACCACCAACGTTTTCATAATTTTTTGATGAACTTAATTTTATAGAGGAAAATTCGTTTTGTTTTCAACCTATAGTGGAGGATGATGTGTTTTATGCTCTTTGTAGAATACGTTCAAATGCAGCGGGTTATGATTGTATACCCCCAAAATTTATTAAGACTATATATCCTTATATATGTGGTCCTTTTACTCATATTGTGAACACAATTTTTATGACATCCAAGTTTCCTAATGAAAAAAGATATCACGTGTTGTACCGATTAAGAAGGATGGCAATTCTAATTTGTTAGAAAATTTACGTCCAATCTCTGTTATTCCCATCCTTTCAAAGATTGTTGAACACATTATTAAGGATCAAATGATGTATTATATTGATGGCAATAAACTGCTTCATCCAAGCCAATCTGGTTTTAGGCGGAATTATAGTACTACAACTCTTCTTGTTGGGCTCACTGATTCCATAAGACGTAAGCTCAATGAGAAAAAGTGTGGTGTGTTGTTGTCCTTGGATTTATCTAAGGCTTTTGATAGTGTTGTGCATTCTAGATTGATAATGTAGTTATTTTAATTTTTCTAAATCCTTCTTGCAAACTTCTAAGCTCATATCTTGAAAATAGGTCGCAGTTCGTTTCGATTGGAGATAGGAACTTTTGTACTTTGGAGGTTACCAGTGGTGTTGCGCAGGGATCGGTAATTGGTCATATTTTATTTATGATTTATTTGAATGATTTTATTGATGTAATAGATAATAACTCTTTTGAAACTTTTGTATATGCAGATGATGTACAGATTTTATTTTCTTCAGAAAGGCAATTCTTTGATGTTTTGGAGGCAAACATAGAATTTTACCTTGTTCAGATTTCACGGTGGATGGACACAAATGGGTTAGACATAAATCCTAGCAAAACGAAGGATATGTGCTTCGGTTTTGATTCCCGTGATTTAAGTGTATCATTGAGAGGTGTTAGTATCAACTTTGTTTCGGAAATGAAGTGTTTGGGTGTTCTTGTAGATGATAAGTTACGTTTTTCGAAACACGTTGATTACGTGTGTGCTAGAGTGAATGCTACGTTGAGACGATTATGGTCTCTAGATCTTTGTTTGACTCTACATGTAAGGAAACGTGTAGCTAGTGCTCTTCTTATGCCCCAGTTAATTTATGCTTTGGAGGTATTTACGGGTACTAGCAGTAATATTCTTAGACGTCTTCATCTTACATTTAACCGTATAGTGAGATATGTTTACAGATTGAGGATAAGAGAACATGTCTCTCCGTTTGTGGTGGATTTTCTTGGTTTTTCTTTTGAGAATTTTATAAAACTGAGAATCTTGTTATTGTTTTACAAGCTAATTAGAGCGAACTGTCATGGTTACATTGTTGACAACTTTAGATTTACAAGATCGAGTAAAAACCCTCAGATAGTTTTTCAACGTATAAACTCTTCTATTTTCGAGAGATCCTTTAATGTGAGGATTTCTTAGATTTCTTAAAAGCTTTGTTGTTGCAAGTGCAACGTTTAAACGCAAACTAAGGCAGTTTCACTCACTATAATTTTGATAATTTACGATAATTTTTCATATTTTTTTATATATTTTGTTTTATTTTTTAATCGCCTACTTATTTTGATAATTTCATTGCTACATTTTGGACCGTTAAACTTTAGTTATAATTTTATTTACTTTAGGCATTTCTTTAAATTATAAATTTATTTTTTTATTTTTGTAAAAAATTATTGTAGAATACGAGGTTTGAAAAATAAATGAAATGAAATGAAATCATAACTGAACCGCCACCAAAGTTTCTTCAAGAGAAACATTGGGGTTCTTTTCGTAGGTCACGCCAGTAACAACAATTCCCGTCAGGGCCATCGAAATTAAATTTGTTTTCATCTGAAAAAATTATCTTTTATGATTTGGGGTGCATAAAAGATAATTTTTTCAGATGAAAAAAAAATTAAATTTGGATGGCCCTGACGGGAATGTTGTTACTGGCGTTACCATAATGCATGTTTTTTTACAATATGCGGTTTGTAAATGTTGGCAGACAAAATTGTGCAAAAGAAAGTGCTAAGCTAGCAGTGGATGCAGCTATAATTTTTTGGCAACAGGCTCGCATACCAATACGGGATAAATATAAATGTCAAGATAAATTGCTAAAATTGTACGACGACTGGAGAAATGTAGGCAAACAAAGTGCAAACAGCAGATCGGATACATCAAAATCGAACGTTCACATTTTTAAGGAAACAATGGACGATCTATTCGATATCGCTGGTGCAAACGCCCTGGATGAGATGCGTATACAAGAAGACAAGAAGTTTTTGTTGATGCAAAGACAGAAAGAAAGACCAGGGTACATAGCAGGCGTTGACAAGAAGTTATACGGCCGAGAACAGTGATCAGAACAACGAAAGCAAAAAGAAGAATCGCTGAAGAGAAAATATTGAGAACTTCTTCTTGTAAGTGAAATTATTGAACTGTTTGAATTCCTTGAAACATGAATCATCGACTGATATTTTGCAGTCGTTCATACAGTTTACATTGGAAGTGAAGACGTATATGAATTCGATGATAACAGTACAGGTACGGATGCGGCATGCGAATTGCATACCGATGATGACGATGATCACACCAAACGTTCAAGAGGACGAAATCATTGGATCTCGCCAAGTCTTACTGTAGTACTTGATAAGGCCAAAGTTAGCTGTTCAGATGCTGTCCATATTTTGATAGCATGCGCAGATAATGTAATAACTGTCATGAATAATGCTGTGACTCCTCTGACCTCTGTTGCTGAGCTTGTAAGCAATCGATCTACGATCCATGAGATACGAAAAGAATATCGTAAGCGAGAAGCGTAGGAGACTCAAACAGAATTCATTACAAAGGTAATTTAGTTTAGTTCAAAACTTATATTTAATTCGAAGTTATACGAATAATGTTAATTTTCACCGATTTATATTTTATAATACGTAGATCAATAGCGTACAGTCATTGGTTATTCACTGGGACGGAAACTGTTGCCGGACAGAAGCAAAATTGATCGAATCGCAATTCTCGCCAGTTATGAAGGGACATCTAAATTTGTGGGTGCTCCCAAAGTCTCTGCTGACACATTAGAAAATATGGCAAAGGTGCCACGGTGAACGCATGATGCACTCTTCAAATGGGATTTTTTTAATAAAGTTTCCGCCATGGATTTCGATACCATTTCATCAAACACAGGCCAAAACACTTGTAATAGTGTGACTTTGTTTTTCAGATTCTCTTTATTCAATGACTTTTCTTTTTCATTTACATTCTTATCTTAGTTATACTTAGTATAGTACAATTCAATAGGCAATATGATCATAAGGTAACTCATATTAATATTAAATTATTATCTTACAATTAACACTAATCACTACATCTCCCCCTTAAGTTATTCTGAAAATAATAGTGTAAAAATTTATTTACTTGTTACAAACTTATTTCAGGAATTCAGATTACAATCGATTATAAAATAATACATTAACTTTATGTAAAACATTAAATTATTTATTAACTAATAGCTAAATAAAGTTTACAATTATCGAGGTCTTAAAAAATAAGAGCTTCTACGAAAAGCCTTTCCGTCCCTTTCTACAATATAACTTCTTGGTGTCTCGTGTTTTCCTATAACCGTTCCTGGAACCCAATGTTTATCCTCTTTTAACCATACCTTTTCCCCCTTTAAAAATTGTTCCTTACTTTTACTGTTTTTATCATAGTGTTTCTTGTTTACATTGTTGTTTTTAAGTAAAACGGGTTTGAATTTATCGCAAATTTTAGAATTTTTATAAAAAATATTCTTTCCAGGGACTAACGTTCTGGTTTGCCTCCCCATTAGTAATTCCGATGGTGAAAATTCTGAATTTTTTACTGGCGTATTCCTGTATTCTAATAAGGCCTGCCATATGTTTGACTTTTCCTCAGTACATTTATAAACTAGTTTTTTAGCTACCTGAACCATTCTCTCAGCAAAGCCGTTAGATTTAGGATACCTAGGACTTACCGTTGTCACCTTAATATCTAGCTCAATAGCCCACGTTCTAAACTCAAATGATCCAAATGGAACATTATCGGCAATTATTTCCTTAGGATATCCATAAATTGAAAACGGTATCATGAGTTTCTGACTAATTGCCAATGCAGTTTTTCTTTCAAGGGGAATTATATCCAAATACTTTGAAAAATAATCACCTACAACTAAATATTCCTTTCCACATACATCCATCACGTCCATTGCAATTTTCTCATAAGGGCCACTAGGTATTTCATGATTCAACAAAGGTTCCCTTACATTTGACGCCCGAAACTTCTGACATAAATTACATTTAGCTACCAAGGACTCTATGTCCTGATTCATATTCGGCCAATATAGAAGTTTTCTAGCTCTAGATTTTGTCTTTTCCATACCCAAATGAGATGAATGAAGTTTACCCATAATCATAGCACGTAAATTTTCTGGTACATACAGCCTATCTTCATAAAATATTAATTTATCCTCCAGAAATAAATTATTTCTTATTTTCCATAAAAATTTCATATCACCTGTCAATTTATTCTTATCCAGAGGCCATCCGTTTAAACAATATTCCATGACTCTACTCAAAATCGCATCCTTTGCAGTATTATCCTGAAACAAAGCTTTCCTTTCATCACTAACATTAATAGCATGAACCATTTCACCCAATCCCTTGATCTCATCTCCTATTTCAATTTTCCCCGAAAAGCTTCTCGATAACCAATCTGCTAAATACAAAAATTTTCCAGGTAAATAAGTAAATGTCAATCTATACTTTTCTAATCTCAACTTCATTCTTTGTAGCTTTGACGATGGTATTTTATTATAATCCTTTTTCATTATCCCTAATAAAGGTTTGTGGTCAGTAACTATTTCAACATGTCTCCCATAAATATATGAGTGAAATTTTTGACAAGCGAACACGACAGCCAACATTTCCTTTTCTATCTGTGCGTATCTCGTTTCAGCATCTGTCAAACTTCGAGAGGCAAAACAAACAGGTCTTTTATCCTGTAATAAAGTACACCCTAAACCATTTTTAGATGCATCTGTTTGCAATGTTATCTTTTCATTCTCATTAAAAGGCTTTAATAGGGGTGCTTTAAGTATCATATCTTTAATATCATTCAAACACTTGTCATGTACTGGTAACCAATTAAAAATAATAGAATTTTTCATCAACTCACGTAATGGGCTGCTTACATTGGCAAGATTCGGTATATATTCCCTTAAATAATTAATAAATCCCATTAATCTCTGTAAATCCTTCTTACATTTTGGCGCTCCCAAGTTTTCAATACCCTTCAATCTATTCTTATCACAACCAATGCCATTTTCCGAAATCAAATGTCCCAAAAACAAAACCTCTTTTTTTCTAAATTGTATCTTGTCCCAATTAAATTTCACGTTCCTTTCAATAGCCCTTTTCATAACCAAATCTACAGTCCTATCATGATCCTGCTCATTCTCAGCCGCTATCAAAATATCGTCAATATAAACAGTTACATTTGGAATATCACCAAAATTTTCCTCATTTAACTTTTGAAACGCTTCCGGAGCTATTTTTATGCCAAACGGCAACCTTTTAAACCTATAGCACCCAAAAGGTGTGCTAAATGAACACAATTCCTTACTTTTCTCATTTAAAGCAACCTGCCAAAAACCTTCTTTTAAATCAAAAACAGAAAAAAGTTTCTTGTTGACCAAATTGATTTTAATTTGTTCAAAAGTAGGAATTTCATAAAAATTATCCTTAATTGCCATATTAAGTTCCTTGGGGTTTATACATATACGTAATGAACCATTTGGCTTTTCAACAATAACGATGTTTGAAGCCCACGAGCTTGGGTTATCCACCCTCTCAATAATATCCCTTTTACACAAATTCTCTAACTCAGCTTTTAATCTATCTCTGAGAGCGAGTGGTATTCTACTTGCTGGTTTTGAGCTCGGAGTAACATTATCCTTCAACTCGATTGAAAACTGTTTTTTAAAACAGCCTAAACCATTGAAAGCACCTTTGTATTTGACCAGCAAATTATCTTTTGAAATCGAATTTATCCTTTTCACCAAACCCAAATCAACGCAAGAATCACCTCCTAGAATTGGTGTATATCTATCATCTACTACAACAACAAATCTTACTATCGAATCGTTGTTACGAACGCTGCACATTAAATCAACTTCGCCTATGCTTTCTATCCCAGTTAAATTATACGCAAATAATTTTTCAGAACTTTCCTTAACATTTACATGCGTCAATTTGTTTAAATATTTTAAAGGCAATATATTTACGTCAGCCCCCGTATCCAATTTAAATTGAATGTATTCCGATTGTATTCTAATATTTTCAAACCAAGCATTTTTTCTCCTGGTAATAATATTAATTGAATCAACATATAAACTAGAGACACTAGAATCACTAAAACAGTCGGTACTAATTTGTCGTATTGCTTTCTTCCTACACATTACCGAAAAATGATTTTTTCCCTTACAATTATTACAAATTTTACCATATGCTGCACATTTACCTTTTGCATGTTTTCGCCCACAGTAGTTACAATCAAAGTTATCACCAACTATATTTTCATCGTTGTTTTCTTTTCTTCTCCATTCACCACTCACTTTTTCGTAGGTATTATTGTGGTTTCCTTTTGCTTGACAATTTGCACGTGTTTTTACCATATCCACTGTACCCTCTTCGCCTTGCAGTTGTTGTAATTGTTGATTACTTGCTTCTGCTGATCTCGCCATGTCTATAGCCGCATCCAAGGTTAACTTTGCCGTGTCCAACAACCTTTTTTGCAATATTTTGTCAGACGTTCCAAGAACAATTCGGTCTCGCACCATTCTATCTTCATCTGAAAACCCACATCTTCGAACAATCTTTTTGATGTCCATTAAAAAATTATCAAACGGCTCGCCATGTTTTTGTGATCTATTGTGAAACACAAAACTTTCATAGACCTCATTGCACTTTGGTTTGCAAAATTGTTCGAAAGCTTCAGTAACAGCTGAATATTTTTGCCTGTTACTTGCACTAATATTTAACGAGTTAAATACTTCCACCGCCTCTGCTCCAATTGCATTTAAAAAAATTGCTACTTTAACAGCCTCCGTTTTATCTTTTAGTTCAATGGCTGTAGCAAATATTTGGAAATTTTGCCAAAAGACCCTCCAGTTGTCTGCTAAATTTCCACTGAGTTTTAACTCATCAACTTTTTTTACGTAATCCATATTGCTTTTGTAGATGTATCGAATGTTCTTTGGCGGTCTCCCACGTGGCTTCGAACTCCGAATTTTACTTTTATTGAATTTTACAATTCCCATAAATTTATCACCGTAATTTATTAAAATTATAGTTGTTGTTATATTTTTCTGTTATTCTTTTGCTTTATGTTCACTAGACATAAAACTCATTAAAAAAAATGTATTTAATTTTTTTTTTTTATTATTTTTTTTTTTTTTCGACTGCGCCATGTAATAGTGTGACTTTGTTTTTCAGATTCTCTTTATTCAATGACTTTTCTTTTTCATTTACATTCTTATCTTAGTTATACTTAGTATAGTACAATTCAATAGGCAATATGATCATAAGGTAACTCATATTAATATTAAATTATTATCTTACAATTAACACTAATCACTACAACACTGGCGCATGCATTTTGTTGCAGCACAAACTCGATCGGAAATTAATCAAGTTCGCATGTCGCCATCACATGTTGGAAATCGTATTAAAACACTTCTTTGAAGTCAAACATTCCGAAACAAGTGAAGTGCCTATTTTTAATCGTTTTGCTGCCACTGGGGAAAATCTTACAAATCGTTTAAAAGCGGACTCGAAGACCCAACTGTACGCCCAAAAATTAGTAATGCTGACTGAGAAGCCATTAAGAATTTCTGCAACCAACAGCTGCAACAAACACAAATCCGCGCGGATTACAAGGAACTACTACAGTTAACAATAACGTTCCTTGGTGAAGTCGGGGGAAGCTTTCGTACACCTGGTCTAACATCCCACGCAAGGTTCATGGGAAAAGGCATATACACCTTGAAAATATACCTCTTTCGGGAGCAGTTCACTTTGACACAACGAGAATTAAATGGACTACGCGATATATGTATTTTTCTCTTGCCAAAGAGTGGTTTACATGCATGATATTTTACGAAAGGACATGCGTTGTGGCATCTGTAGAACATTCATACTATGTTTTCAACAAGCCTTTATTTATCAAAACTACTAGTCGGGAATGGGTCATTATTATCATTTTTGATTTCTTTTTTGGTTATCTATATTTTTAAATATTGGTTATACGCTGTTTATTGTCCATTAGGTAGTGCTATATGTACTACTCTCAAATTAAAAAATTTTCTTCCAAAACTTCTGTATGCAAAATTGAGTATTTGAGAAATTTTTTTTAAGAAAAAACATCCATAGGTTTTGAGTGGATTTCTAATTTTTTTTGCGAAAAAAATTTAGTGCTTTTTTTATGTCAAACCCATCAGACTGTGAAGTTTTTATAAAAAAACGATTTAATGCATTTCTTTAAAAACTTATAGTTTTTTCACAGAAAAGGATTCAGAGTAGAAAAACCAACTTTTTCACATTTTCCTATGGATATGTGAGTGAATTTTTACAAAACCGCTAGTATAATATTGTATAGTTTCGTAATATTATCTGTAATAATTAAAACATTTTTGAAATAATAATAATAATAAAAAAATAATAATAAATAATAATAATTAAAAAAATTTCATTATTATACCTAAAAAAGAAGTTATATCAGCAATATTTTGCCTACGTTAAAATTGGTAATACACCATTTTTCTTTAGTTAATTTAACAAAAATTATGGGTGATTTTTTCGAACATTAAATTCAAACAGAAGTTACCTATTTTTTATGGTAATATTGCCGTAAAACATACAAACTCTATGTTGCCTATAAAAAATATGTGATATTCATCTATAATTTTAAGCCGGGCTTAGACTAAAAAATCTCCTATTTTTATTTTTTCTTTCCAGATATGGTACATTTTTGGCGCACTCGCAATTATGGTTTGCAATTGGTTAATTAATTTATTTTTTTACAAAATTTGCAATTTAATATAGTTATTTATATATAGATATACGAGGGCGGTACCACAATTAGCCGACCTAACAAAGAAAACAATAATCCGAGAGAGCTAAATCTGGCGAATAATATGCGTGATAAAGCAATGCGAACTTTAATTGATTATTTAGCCATCGCAATAGTGGATCTGGGAACAGGTCAAATGCTACCTTTTTCCCTTAATTTTAACACTTAAACGCTGAATTAAGCTCCCGTTGATTGTTTTTCTTTTTTGAAGATAATCAATATTCCAGTCCACTGCTTTGGCTGTTTCTTTGTTGCAAGATTAAGTGATGGTTACGTCGATTCTTAACCATGTCTCATACATGGTTACGAACCGAAGCTAAACCTGCTTTATTGGGTTGAATCATTGCCAAAATCATCTTCACGAAGATAGTTTTGTTCTATTAAGAGAAAACGCGTCACCCATATTGCGCAAGGCCATTTCAGCCAGCTCCCGCACCTTCAGCCGACGATCATACAATACAATTTTGTGGATTTTATTAACCGTTTCTGGCGTAGACATTTCAATTGGCCGACTACGTTGTTCGTCTTGGCAGCTCGTACGGTCTCGTTAAAACTAAGACATCCAATATTTTATAGACGTAAACGAAGGAGCAGACTACCCGAGAATGGATTCTAGCTCATTTTTAATATTGGTTGGACTAAGACATTTCAAATGAAAGTATTGATATAGATTACGCTGACCAATTTTTTCATGTATACAAATTTCACTGAGATCGTTCATTTTTGATTGCTGCAAAATAGTTACTAACCCTTGAAACTTAAAACATGTTTTAAAAGATTGCCACTTTTCACTTAAGTAGTTTTTTTTTGCAAACTACTGCAGCCATCTATGCGTCAGCTCGGTTAATTCTAGGAACGCTCTCGTAACAACAAAAGTGCAAAAATAAAGAAAATTAAATATCGCATATAACTCTTAATTTAAAAGGGTTAAAGTGTAACATAATATCTTAAAGATAAGCTTAAAATCTTAGCTAAATATGAATAATGCTTTTTTCGTACTTATACTTTAATAAAATATCAATAAAACGGGATTTTTATCTAAAAAGTTCTGTTAAAAAACCCTTTTATAATTTTACGCTTAATGGGTTAATAGAAGCTTTACATCACAAATGAAAGATGCTTAAATTATCTTTCAAATTGTGTGTACGTTGTTTCGATCAGATAAAAAATGTCAAAAATACAAAATTTTCAATATTAAAACTGGAGGTCCACAAATCGGAACCGGGTGTTCGCCGACAAAGAATTTATTTTTGAGCTCAGCATTAAAAGTTCTATGAAATTAAAACTAAGCCGAATTTTGCCCGTAAACTAGATTTCAGCCGTAGTACGCTTTCCGAAACAAAAATAATGCAAATAAAACACACACACAAATGGTCACAACTCAGTATTCTTTTCCTCAATTGCAGGAATTTACATTACAAACACAATTTACTCACTCTATTTATATTTTTCATGCAAGATATTATTAAAGCAAACTGTTTTGTTAATAAAAATTACTGTTTATTCATTTGTAAAATGAAATTTATTATTACTAATAATTGTGGTACTATACAAAATGATTAGAATTGTACAGTTCGTGAACGAACTAGTTCAATTGAACAGCTCTACTAATTTAACAATATGACATAGCTCTACATTATACGTACTTTTAGTATATAGTTCCTTTTGTACTTTTTCCTGGCATGCAAAAAAAAAACCTTGAGCGTTTTTATAACAGCCTGCACGCAAAAAATAAAGTAGAGTAAAAATAAGTAAATTTTTTTTTTTTTAAGTTGAAAGAAATTATATGTCAAGTATACACAACCGCAGTCCAAGCATAAATTACATATGTATAAATAACATTTCTTTAGTAAAATTACAAAGTTCCCTTTGTTGAATACGCAATATTTTTGTGCAACTTTTGCTATTGTGCAATATATAATCGGTGTTTATATCATATTGGAAGGTTGTACAATATATTGGAAAAATCAAAAAGGTGTTAATTCTTATTGCGCAGCAAAAAAATGTGAAAAATATTTTATAGTTAGGGAATTTACAAGGTGTACTATTGTGTTGTTTTTGTCGTATGTGCTAATATTAAACAATCCCAGCAAACAATCCGGTCCGTTTATGTGCCGTTTTCGGTACAGCATAGTCGGATCCGGAGTCCGTTTCCGTACCGTTTTCCGGATCAGTATACGGACCAGAAAACGGATTAAAAGGAACATCGAATACGGATTCGAATCCGTTGCAAGTCCGTCAATGACGGACCGTTTACGGACCGTTGGGTCGTGTTAAAAACTGACTCAAATCCGATTAAAGTCCGTCAAATACGGACCGTTTCCGGACCGTTTTGGTCGTGCTGAAAACGGATGATTCCGTTTTTTACGGATATAAAACGGACAATAAACGGATCGTTGAAAATACTTATTTGGTCCGTATTCCAACCATTTTTTTACAAAAAACTCAATGGATTTTATTTTTTTATATACATTTATTAATTTATTTGAAAAAATATTAAAATATACTTCATTTAACTTTAATTAAATACGAAATTCGCCACAGCTACTTTTTGTATCCAGCTTAGCAGCATCACGGAACATTTGTGGTCGATAATATTCAAAATCTAAAAGGAAAAAAGAATTTATTATTTTAGTTTCAAGAGATAGTAAGAGTTTTCTTGGAATATATTTTTTTTATTTAAAAAAAAAATTGATACTTACTTTTTCGATGCAGTTTTTTGTTTCCACCAAGAGCATCATTGTTAGTTTGTGGCCCATTATTGAATCAGATATCTACATGTAAAAAATATTAAGTGGGGTTTAAAAACGTTGGATTCTATGAACAAATATATTTTTGTTTGCACAATCTCATTTGAGCGTTTTAAATTATATAAATACTTACCATCTAACGTATGCAATGCATATTATGCATGCTATCTGAATTTATTTGGCGCCCCGATCTTTTATATTATTTACTTAATTTTATTTTAATAAAACAAATTAAAAAAAAATTGTTACCGATTGTGACTGACTTGAAACGGATGAAAATCGGTGAAGTCCGTATTAAACGGCACGAAAACTGATATCCCCAAACGGACTAAAAACGTGTTTTCGAAAATCCGATTAAACGGTCCGAAAACGTACCGTAAACCCCGGATTCAAGAATCCGTACATGCCGGAGAGTCCGTAAAAATGTTTCTTGGGATAGTTGTAAAATGTTGTTGGTATTCTTCGTGCAAATATATTTTACGACAATAGAACTTGAGCATTTATGTTTTTCCAGTATACTATGTAGTAAGTGCAGTGTCAGCTGTTCTTTGTTTACTATATCTAGACTTATTTCTAGAACAAGTTTTTTTTTAATTAAGTTTACAAATGATGAATTTCATATTAAAACCTATAAAAAAAGGCACATTTTGAACCCGACCCTCTCAGATTTTGATGAAATTTAGCATACGAAGGTATCGAAATATTTGAAAAATTACGGTAATAGGTACTTTAAAGCAGCGATTACTACGGAATTTCTTAATCGATTTCAAAGATCTTGGTGCCATTAGAAAGGTATATAAGTCAGCTTTAAACTATCTTTAAACTATGAAAACACTTCAAAGGCCAAGTGTTTTTTCCAACAAAAAATTTTTTTAAAAAGGTCTATTTAATATATATAACATCCCAGCAAACAATCCGGTCCGTTTATGTGCCGTTTTCGGTACAGCATATACGGATCCGAAGTCCGTTTCCGTACCATTTTCCGGATCAGTATACGGACCGGAAAACGGAATAAAAGGAACATCGAATACGGATTCGAAACAGTATAAAGCACGCTAAAACGGACCGTTTTCGTACCGTCATGCTGTATATAAAACGGAGTGTACGAATTGAGTGAAACGGAGTGGACTCCGTTTTTAATATACCGTATACGGTCCGAATATGGTCCGTATACGGTCCGAATATGGTCCGTATTCGTACCGTTTTTTTTTTTAAATGGGCCATTTTTATTTATTTATTTTATCTAAATGATTTCTTCTTTTTTTAATTTTAAATAAAAGTTAGGTTTTATTTTTAAATTTTTTCATTTATAAAGATATTAACAAAAATGGATTAACAATTACATTATTAAAAAACAATATGAAACCACATAAAAATTCAATAAAAATCAATAAAAGGATGTGGTTTTAACATTTTGATTTTTTTTTCATTTTATCTGGTGTTGTTGTTGTTTAACATCTTCATCATTAAAATTTTCATGAGATCTGCGTCTCTATATTTAATTGCAAAAACATCTGAAATACAAGTATATGTTAAAAAAGTGGTACATTTAAAAATAACTAAAAAAAAAATTACCACTAAAAATCTTAAATACGTATTCAGCCATTTTTTATTTTATGCAGCCATTCTCGAGTTATGGAGTGCCAATCAAAATGTACGCTTCTTTTATATATATAGATATAGATGAAAATGACTAATGTTCAGAAAAATCATCACATCTTGACCAAACGAAAATATTTAAAAAATTTTTTTTTTAAACCATCCTCATTGCATGTTCTACAAAACGTTTTCAGACATTTTTTATTTTCTGCAGCCGTTCTCGAGTTATGGAGTGACAATCAAAATGTACACTTCTTTTTATATATATAGATTTTATTAATATTTAATTTTATTAATAAATAAAACTGATTGATTTTTTTTAAACAAAACACACTCCGGTAATACCGGAAGAAAAACGAAAGCGGTTGTAACGGAGTTTTAACTGATGAAAATCGGTGTAGTCCGGTTAAACGGCACCGAAACGGATACAGCAAAACGGAGTTAAAACGGATAATTTTCGAAAATTTGAGTAATCCAATTTTACTGTACGTTAATGGTCCGTTTTCGTACAAGCTTCGACGGATACGTCAATTCCGGTCCGTTTTCGTACCGTCAATGCCGGATTCATGAATCCGTTTGTAACGGACAGTCCGTAAAGTTGTTTCTTGGGATATCTAAAAACTAATTCGGCGTTTTTTTTTTTCTTTTTTTTTTTGATTTTTTTAAGTAAATGCATCTCTTGTTAACTTCCTTATATTTTGATACCATTGTGTGACAAAAAAGAATATAGTAGCTATACTTTGAAAGTTATACAGATTTTTTTGTAATTCTAATAGATTAGAACATAGAACCTTTGCCATAGTATCCGATTGTAATATCCATGATAGCATAGCAGTTCATCTGTATAATTCAAAAATGATTAATTTTGTTAAGACCAATATAAGCAATTCAATTACGAAAGTTATTTACTGTTACATATTTAAATAAACATGATTATTCTAAAGTAAATGAGCGAATGAATATGTATGGCAAGATCATTGAATTCTGCATGTAACACTTTTTATCAAATTAAATTAGATATTCCAGTGGGAGAGTAATAAAGGTAATAGGTGGGACATTAAAAAGAGGCGCTCGGAATTATAGCATTGCAATCTATGTCGACAGTCAGGCAGCGCTCAAAGCACTGACAAACTACACGGTGCTCTCGCGCCTGGTCGCACGATGTAGGTGTGCCCTGAAGGAGCTCATGGAGGCATTCACAGTGAGGCTGTGTTGGGTACCCGGACACTGCAAAGTGGATGGCAATGAGTTGGCCGACGAACTTGCGAGGGAGGGTTCGAATCTGGACTTGGCAGTAAGGGACTGGGAGGTAAAGCCCCCACCATGTTACTACTTTGAGGTTATACGGAAGGGATTCCGCGAAACCGTTAACCAATCATGGAGGGACAGAATGGATTGCAGGGTGTCTAGGGCGTTATGGCCCGCATTGGACGCAGGGGCAACCAAGGTCTTTTGGGACTGGACAGGGAGGGTCTCAGGACCCTTACGGGGTTCCTGACCGGTCATTGTTCTGTCAGGGCTTTCACAAGCAGATGGGACAGGGACATACCGGATTTTTGCAGGTTGTGCGAGGACGTTGAGGAACTGGAGACAGTTGAGCATATAATGTGCCAATGTCCTAGGTTGCAGGGTCTCAGACAGAAATGACTAGGAGATAGATTTCAAGACGAACTTGGGTGTGTCGCTGAATACAATCCAGTAGATTTGCTGAGATTTGTCAGGGAGATAGGAAGGCTGTTTCTAGCAAGGGGACGATAGAAGCTGGTTTCTGCACACAAAAAAATATAAGAGGGTATATTACCTTGGCTGGCATAGGTACCCCACTTTTGTTCTAAATAAAAAAAAAATAGTTTTATTGCCTATAATAATAGTCAATGTTTTTACCTATTGGGTTTGTTATTTCTACTATTGAAAGTAGGCAACTCTGTAAACATATTCGAATTTTATTTTTGTGTCAATTGAAAAAAAAATATATCATTTGAAAAAAAATTTCGTTAGAAAAAGGTATGTATAGAAAAATTTATAATTAAATGAAAAATGTTAACGTATTTTTTCAATTTATAGGATCCTGCACCAGCACAGAACTTTAATAACCAAAAAGACCCATAGCAAGGAACATTTTCTAAGGAATATTGGAATATAAAAGGTATGGATTGCTTTATTTGCAAAAAACATTTCATTTCACCAAATGTCCTCTGTGGCCACTTAAAATGTGTCCATGGATGTTCAAAAAACACGACTTTTAAATGCACATTTAATAATTGTAAACATATTTTTACAAATTCGTCAACATTTAAGAGACATGTACTTAAACATTTTGAAAAAAAAGCACAACCAAATCCACAAGATGCTGAAAACATTCAAAATTTCCCTAGTAATACTGAACACATCACAAAGTACAAGTTAACTTTTTCAGACACTTTAAAAGACAACACAACCCAATCACAAGACACAATTTTTTTAAATACATCTTCAACTACACTTAAAAATAACACAAATATACAAAATTTTCAAACAAATTTGGCAAACAACGTGTGCGATTTTGTACTTACTCTACATAATAACAACAATTTCTGTAGAAAAGATGTTTTGTTTATCTTGGAACAAATTACAAAATTAATTTTAGAGCCTTTTTATACAATTTTAAAAACTGCATCTGCTCCTGAATTATATCCAATTATAAAATTGTTAAAAAACCCGTTTCAAGATTTCGATACGGAGTATAAAAATTTAAAAGCTTAGAGAAATTAGATATATTTTCGCCGCCAATCAAATTTAATCTAAATAGCCCTTTGGACACAAAATTAGACACGGCAATTGTAATGCCAATTGAATTTCAATTAAGAAAAATTTTTGAGGATGAAAAGCTACTGGAAGATACTTTAACTAAAACAAACAATCTTCAGAACAGCTCTGAAATTAAAAGTTTTATTTGCTCCGATTTATGGAGAAAGAAGAAAGATTTGTACAAAAACGATTTGATAGTGCCTTATTTTTTGTACGTAGATGATTTTGAAGTCAATAATCAAATTGGACCACATAATAGAATCCATGCTGTCACAGCATTTTATTATTCTTTTCCATTTGTTCAAAATTCAAAATTAAATCATGTATATTTGGCTGCATTGATAAAAACTGTTGATTTGAAAAACTATGGCAATGATAACAGTTTGAGTGAATTAATAGATATAATAAAAAAATTAGAAGTAGATGGTATTGTTTTGGAGATAAATGGAGAAAATGTTAAAATTAGATTTATTTTAGGCTTAGTTTTAGGTGATAATTTGGGCCTTAATCAAATACTGGAATTCCCGAAATCATTTTCAAGTTCAATTTTTTGTAGATTTTGTATTGATTCAAAAGAAGTGACTAAAAAACTATCGGTAGAAAATCCACAAACACTAAGAAATGAAAGGAATTACGAAGAAAATGTTTCTAAAACTAGTATTTTCAATTTAATACCATCTTTCCATGTAACAGAAAATTTTAGCGTCGACATAATGCACGACGTTTTTGAAGGTATTGCCCATTACAACTTGGCAAATGTATTAGCGTATTATATACGTAATCAAGTTTTTTCTTTAGCAGATTTTAATACATTAAAAAATAATTTTAACTATGGTGAAATTGAAAAAAAACATAAACTAAAAAAGGATATTACAGAAAAAAACATTAAGAATAAAAAATTTAATGCTACTGCTCGGGAAATGTGGTGCCTAGTTAATTTTATAACATTAATAATCGGACATTTAGTTTCAATAAATGACCCTGTATGGGAATTTTTGTGTACTTTTTTAAAAATTGTGGATTTTTTGTTACTTCCAAGTTTTACAAGTCATCAATTGAGTGAACTAAGGGATCTGATCGAACAACACAACACTCAATATGTTATTCTTTTTAATGACCCTTTAAAACCCAAACACCACCATTTAGTTCATTATCCTCGTATAATAGAGTATTCCGGACCACCTCGTTATTACTGGTGTTTCCGGTTTGAATCGAAACACCACGAATTAAAAACATATGCTCGTGCTATTTCAAGCAGACGTAACATTGTTTTATCTCTTGGAATTAAATTTGAGCTTAAATTTGCTTATAATGTACTTCATCCGGATAATTATATGTTCGATTTCACAAAAAGTAAAGAAAATACAAACGTTGTTGATAACATGCCATTCAATCACTTAAAAATGTTTAAAATTGTTTCTTTTAACGGTAGTATATATAAAGAAAAACAATTTTTGTCGAAGACTGATTCATTAAACACTAAAATCTATATGATTTTAAAACTTTTCGTTTACGGTAAAACTGAGTTGTACGTTGTTTGCAAACTTGTAGAATGTATATGGAACAACCATTATGTTGCATATGAGGTTTCTGAAAATATACCTGAAAATATTAACATTTTTTCTGCAGTTTTATTTGATGGCCCTCCTGTAAATTCCCATGAAGTCCAAGACAGTAAGTCACTGATCAGAGTAAATAAATATTTTAATTAAACTTAACAAAACAAAGTGTTATACTTAATCTCATATTATTTTTTTTCTATTTAGGACCGCTATTATTGCTATTATTGCTTTTATTTTTTATTCTTTTACTTTTATTTTACTGAGCAAACCGTAACATAATTTTTTTTGGGCAAAAATTATGGAGTTTTCTTTAAACAAAAAAAAATTGCATATTTTCTGCCCTTTTTTACAAAATTTAATTTTGTGCATAAAAATATATGGGTATCAAATGAAAGGTATTTTAAAGATCTATCTAACTGGATAAACAACTTTTTTATGCGTGTTAAATTAAAATCAAAATGTCCAAACATGTGTTATATTACTATGCGCAAAAAGATATTTTGTAAAAAGGGCAGAAATAATGCAACACTTTTTTCCAGAAAAGAAAACGCCATTAGTTTCGTTTTTTGGTATATTAAAACCATGAAAAAATAAATTTTAAATGATTTCTGAATAAGCTTAAATGGAAAAAACATAACTATTTGATCTCAAAAATAAAAATCTTTTATAAACGTTAATGTTGCTCAAAACATAAAAGTAAAAAATAACTTATTTACCTCTATACGAATTTTTTCTCCAAAATATTAAATAATTGTTATTTTTGGTCCCTATTTTTTATTAGTAAAGAAGATTATTTTTAAGGATGGAGAATAATATTTTTTATTCTGAAGAACTATATGAGTACAATTCAGATAGCGAAGTTATTGTTTTCGAAGATGAAGAATATAAATCTGATGAGTCCATCGACAGTGATAACGACTTGCAAGAGCTATTAAAAGAATTTGGATTATTTAAAGATCTATACACGTTTTTAAAAGGTAAACTATTACTTAGTATTGTCCATACTAGTAAATTAAGCATTTTTAATTGTTTTTAGAAAAAAATATAACTGCTATTGCTTTAAAATATGTGAAACCACGGCATCTCGATGAGATTTTTAATGGAGAACAAATTAGTTCCAAAATCGTTTTGGAGCACAAATTGGGAATATGGCAAAACAAAAATGGAGTATACAATTTACGTCCGCAGTGTGAAAATTCAAAAACCAACCATACAACTTTAAGCGTTCAACCAATAGAAAATGTAAATTGTTTAGGAATTTCAATTTTAGCTTTAAATCTGAAATTATCTATATTTCGCCTTTTCAGAATATTTGTGTTAAAAATATCTTAATGCAAACAAGTCAAGGTCAAGAGCTTATTAATTCATATAAAGAAACCAAAATTCTTGAAACAAATGACAGAACTTTTATAGTCCATAAAATAATTCAAGTTTATTTAGAAAACAACTTTAAATTTAATGCAAAAATCTGTAAAGAAGTTGCGGAAGAAATTTTGGAATTATTTCCCAGCGAACTTTTGGTAAATTTTAACTTTCAAGCTGTATCCTTGATTAAATTCTAAAATTTTACAAATTCGGGGCAAGTTTTATTAAAGTTTTCTAATATTTAAATTTCTTATTTTTGAAGGACACATATTATTTACAACATTCAAAAAAGCAACCACCTAAAGGAAAATTGTGGGATAGGTTCCAGGGAAGAAAACGATTTTTAAAAAAATTAACCTCAAATAAAAGAAAATTGCCTCAAAATAAGAGTAATGCCAAAAATCAAAAACGCCAAAAAATTTATGAAATGGAAGAAATTTGTACTGAATTAAAATATATAAAAGACTCTAATCAAATCGCAACTAAATGGGAGCAAACTATAGAATATAGAAAAATTAGTCTTCAGGAGTCAACATTAGCTGAAGCTTTAAAAGATTGGCCATTATATTTATGCGAAGTAAATTCTTTGAAATTGGTAAGATTTTGTATTTTTATAGCTTATACACTCGTAAAATAAAACATATAGGGACCAGATACACTGAATTATAAATTTTACAACATGAAAAATAATTGCATTTTTAGTGCAACTTATTTTAAAAATGCATTTTTAACGTTTAGCCATTCTCAATTTAAAAAATAATGCATATTTCCACAATATAAAATTTTAGATACAGTGGAATAAAAAAATAAAAAACAAATAATATTGATCATTTTTGAATATACAAAAATATGTATTACTTTCCAATTGAGTCAATTAAAAGGTAATTGATTATGTTTTAATATTCAACAAAATGCTTAATTGGTGCACTTTCACATTAATTTGGTGGACTTTTACATAAAAACACACATTTTTTACAGTTTGGACATAAGGACAACAAGGTTGTATCTTCATACATATCGCCTATTTTAGGCGATATGGGTCAAAATAGGTTTAGAGGCTATCTCAAAAACTAACCTATAAAATTTAAAAAGTTAAGGCCTAAATTTTTCTTTTTGCAAAGATTTAACAACAGTCCAAAAATTAGCCCTTTAGTGTTTTTAGATAAAAAGATATGGCGATTTTCGTTTTTCGAAAAACTCGAAACTGAGCGAAAACGCACCTTAACTTTAATTTATATTGACGAAAATTTCAAGTTTTTATAGTGTTACCAAAAATATTTCTGCCAAATTTCATAGAAATCCGTCCACTCGTTTTCAAGTTAAGATGATGTCCTTTATAGGTATCCTTTTAAAATCCTGTGTGTCATTTGCACACAATGCAAATATGCACAGTCTGTTATTTGCATTCTTTCAGCCTTGAGCAGCATTGACAATGCAAACTGAGCTTATTTGCATTGTGTGCAAATGACCATCGTGAGTACCCTCAATGTAATTATTTGCAATGCAAATATTTTTACCATAATTCCATTAAGCATTATTTTCATTAATTTCAATCACTTGTTACGTAATTACTAAACTATTTCATTGTTAATACACATTTGTTTATATTAAAAACCATATTAAATATGTTAAGTTTTCGTACCATTTTATTATTTATAATACAAAGTTACACTTTAGCTACCATTAATTCAGTTTTAAGCTCGTCAGATTTTACTTTTAAAAATTATCATTCAAGCAATTTGTCCTGAATCATTAAAATGCATGGAAATCATCTCTTTGGAACGTAGCGATATATTCTACACAAAAACTTAGTTGAAGAAACAGAATTAAGCACTCAAAAGTATACCGACTTAAAATGGGCTATTTGGTTATTGATTGCCGTGGCCACCGAAGACAAAAAACTGCAAAATCTTGGTGATTATGGAAAACAAATTTGGAAAAAGCGAAATTACAAAAAAACTAGAGAAACACCACACTTCTTAAAGAAAAATGCTAAACTTTTTAAGAAAGCTTAAAAACCTAAACAAATATGTGGTTTTAAGCCCAAGATCAAATGGAAAAATAAGCATGGCCACCAAAGTATAATTCAAAAAAGGCGTTATCAAAACTAAGTATAAGAAATAAATTGTAATAATGTTTGCAGCATCAACAGAAGTTTGATTATTCCCATTTAAATTGGTAGAGATTTGCCGAAAATAAAAAACATTGTGAACAAATCGTTAATGATACAAATTGCTGAAAAAAATACAATTGATAAACTGATAACTTAAGCTGTCTCTAATGGCATATTAAAGGAAACTTCGTATTAAATCCAAACAACACATTCATAAACACATTTAAAATGTTATATTAAGTGTAGTTTTAATTATTATTAAATCAAAAATATGTAATAAAAGAGTTAAATAAATATGTGCGAGTGTTTTATTAATTTGAATTAGGAAATATTACTAGAAAAGCGAGTTACTAAAATTTTAATTCAACTAAAAACAACGGCTATTTTACCTAGATTCTACAAAGCTTTCAAAGGCAAATCAACTTTTCCAAAGGGTAAAATGCCCTAATAAATAAGGCATTAAAAAATACAACACTGTGTTTTTTAGAACATAGAAAATACCTATTTTTTTGGGTACTATTGCCGTAAAACATGGCAAACTCTATGTTGCCTATTAAAATAGGTGATATCAGCCTACAGTTTTAGGCAATATTGCCTATACTTTTTTTTGTGTGTGGGGAGTAAATATCCTTCCAATCTTTCTATCTTTCTTTATATCTATCTTTCAATCTATCTTTCTGTCTATTTCTATTCTTTCTTACTGTTTTTCTCTGAAGGGACTCACAATGGATCGTATTGGTCTCCGAGTGGAGTTGTGCCCTTGCGCACATAACCCTTCCTAACCTAAACTAGCAAATATTCCGAAAGTCAACAATATGAGCTGTGCAAAATTATATATTAAATCTAAAAAAATAAAAATAAAAAAAAATTTACCAAGGGTAAGTCCATTTTTGGTGGTTTCTGAAAAATTTGATAAGACGATTCTTGTTCTAATCTATTAGAATTACAAAAAATCTGTATAACTTTCAAAGTATAGCTACTTTTGTAACATTATTCAATGTTGCCACATGGCAACCCTATTAGAAGTTAAGAAAGAAGTGTAAAAAGGAGATAAAAGTTAGTTGTTAAGGTCACGTGTTGGTAAAAGGTTTATAAGCTCAATAAAGATATTGAAAAAACTAAACTAAATCGTATTTATTTATTTATAATAAAATAAACTTGAAACAACTTTATTCTTTTTTGTCACACAATGGTATCAAAATATAAGGAAGTTAACAAGAGCTGCATTTACTTAAAAAAATTAAAAAAAAAAGAAAAAAAACGCCGTTTTAGTTTTTAGATATGTTATATATATTAAATAGACCTTTCCAAAAAAAAAATTTTTTTGTAAAAAAAGACATGGCCTTTGAAGTGTTTTCAGAGTTTAAAGTTTAATTTTTGCCAAAAAAAAATGTTCAGTGTAATAGAAAATTTTTACAGTGTATGTTTTCGAAAGCTGTTTTATATATTTTTCTATTGGCGCCAAGATCTTTGAAATCGGTTGAGCCATTCCTTAGTAATCGCTGCTTAAAAGTACCTATTACCGTAATTTTTCAAATATTTCGATACCTTGCCACGCCCACAATTTTTCGAAAATGCAATTTTTAAAAATGAGGTTGTGTTTGTAAAGGTAAAATGTAGCTGTGTGCAAAATTTCATCAAAATCTGAGAGGGTCGGGTTCAATGCATATCGTTTTTGATATGAAATTCTTCATATGTAATATTTTTTGCATATGACTTTCACCATGTGAATTTCCTAAGTGTGTTGGCCACATTGTGCAATTTTTATTTCAATCTACAACAGAAGAAAAGAGTGGTGCCATATTTTGTGCAAACGTATTGTACATCTTATTGCACTGTGTAGGGCAAAATGACAATAATACTGGAAATAATATTTGCAATAATATTGCAAAGTGTACGGGTACCTTAAAAATACTACTGTACTTTAAAATATTTTACTTTGTTCGTTCTCAAATTTATACAATTTCGTAGCTAACCTAAGTTGTTAGTAAAATTTTTTTCATTAAAATTCTGTGGATTTTTGTAAGTTTTGTATAAATTATGTATCCCATTGTTTTAATTTTATATTTGCGTTTCCACGGAAGAAGTCCTTTCATACATTATAAAATATTATTTAACAGTTTTATCTATTTATATAACTGTTCTTATTGTGCTAAATCTTTACAAAATGTCAACCTTATATTGCATACCACTAACATATTGTGTACATATTTTAATCAAACATTACTTGTTACAATGTATCAAAATAAATATGGACGAACATAACACATAATAGGTCAATTCTTGTTAATGAGTGTAAAAACTTAGAAATGTATTTTTTCATGAAAAAAAAAGAAATGGTGATCAATAAATGAAATGTGTACATATTTTAATCAAACATTACTTGTTACAATGTATCAAAATAAATATGGACGAACATAACACATAATAGGTCAATTCTTGTTAATGAGTGTAAAAACTTAGAAATGTATTTTTTCATGAAAAAAAAGAAATGGTGATCAATAAATGAAATTTAACTTTTGTATAGTGAAACTATAAATAATAAAAATATATTAATATAAATCAACCTGTGATTTGTGCGTTTTTCAAAAGTAGCTATAAAAAAAGCAAGTATAGCTAAAAAATAAGCAAGCATATTCAAATTGTTAAATAAAAAGTCAAATTCAACCCCAATTTTATTTTTTAGTTGACAATTACATTGGTATTGTGCTATTTTCCGGGATTTTGGATTTTGCTCTTGGTGCTAAATGTGATGAATGATTCAACAATTTATTAGTAAAGCTATTATTTATAACTAATTTAATATATTTGTTTAATATTTAATAAATAAATTTAATTTTTTTTTACATTAAAATTAAAAAGCTGCATTTTAAATCCAAAGAAAATAAGGCAATCTATTCCTATATAAGGATTTGTATACAAACAATGTTGAACTATTATAAATAATTTTCCTTAAATTTCATAAAATAAAAGTGAAAGGATTACCAACACACAAAAACGAATTACGGGGACGTTTATCAAAAAAGGGTATAATGTTACCAAGTATAGTAAGAGCATTTCAACTAATAACTATTTTCAGTAAAGTTTGTCAATCAATTTAGGAAAACGATTTGGAGAAACATAATGTCATTTAGTCAAAAAAAAATCTTGGGAAAAACTCCTACTTTAATTTTATGACATTTAAGCACAAATATTATTAATATAATATACTTTTTTTGAAAAACCCCTAGATATATTATTAAATTGTTATAGTTTTTTTTTTTTTTTGAATAAAAATTAATTTTTTTCTGGAAAATGTGTATAAAAAATATAATTAATTTAAATTATTATATCAAATACATTAAATTGTTTTTATTTATTCCTCCACCACACCAATAAGTTGCTCGTTTTTCCACTTAGCTTCAAGATAAAACGCCAATACATAAACCTAAAAAAAGAAATAAAATCAGAGTTAGAATTTATCTTCTCATTATTATTATTAACAAATATTAACACACTTACTTTTATCTCTTTTTTTCGTACTTGATAAAAGTATTATAATTTTAAACACATATTTAAAAGAAATTACTTATTATGTGTTCTGTTCGTCCAAATTAATACTGTTAAATTTTACCAAGTACTATTTAATTAAAAAGTGCAAACAAATATTAAAGGTTGACAATATAATTTTTTTTTTGAAAGAGAAGCATCACTCAGGAAATTCTTCCTATTTATTAATGTGTTGTTTTCTTTGAAAAGGGGATATATTAAAGGTGGGGAAAGATAAAGGGATTCAGACATGGCAACACTGTAATTGCGCTAGATGATAAGTCTTAGAACAGCTGTTGCTCGTCACCTGGTGGAGAGTTGGCGAACTTATTGAAGCTGTTTGGTTCATAGCTCTGATTCATTATTTTACTTCGGATTGGTTAGGTGCTATGGGAACCCCGAAGTGCTATTTTTAAATATTTAACATAATAGAAACAATTGTATACATAGATAAAAATATTAAGTGATTTTTCACAATTTGTCACGTTTAAAGTATTTTAGGAAATAGTTTAAATACATAGACAAAATTTAAAAAATGGTATACTTAATTTATACTAAATTTGATAAAATCCACAAAATTTAAATGAAAAAACTGTTTCTAAGTATGCTTTAACGTCTTCCCTTTGGGTATTTTTTGTGTGAAGTTTTTGTAGTTAAATATCATTATATTTTTCTCCAAATAACTTTCCTAAGTTGATTGACAAACTTTCCTACAAATAGTTCTTAGTTGAAATCCACCTACTGTACTTGGCAAATGATTTTAATGAATTTTTATTTTATTGGATTTCTCCTTTTATCTTTTTCTTGTCTGGAACTGTCCGCCGTATAACCAACTTTTGCTTTATTAGTTTTAATATTTTACTTTACGAGATACGTCTGATGAAAGACGAATTCATGAAGATTTCCTTAATTGTTATTGCAAATTTTCAAAAGAACAGTTTTTGATATAATTACCCATTTTTATGAAACAATTTTAGATTTTTATTTCTGGTACTAGAAATGCTCTGTAGACGATTCCGCCACAACTAGGAGTAGTCCTAAAAATCGTCATATGTCCAAGTTTTCAAAGGGAACAGTTTGTTTTTTTTTTTTAAATTGACGGTCTTTTTGAACCATATTTAGGTTTTGATTTCTCTTACTAGAAATACTCTGGAGAAGATTCTGCCACAATTAGGACTGGGTATAAAAATCGTGGTAGGTCCAATGAAAGCTGAAGACATGAGGAAAAAAAAATTTATTTCAAGTTTTCAAAATGAACGGCGTACTGTTCCCACTGTAGGCAGAATCTACTCCGGAGTATTTGGGGTTAACATAGTGTCCACAGTAGATATTAATTTTAATATTTTTCTGTCCGCAAACTTCAAATTCAATTTCAGAGAGAATTTTATTACGTGTGGACCACACATTACTGTTACTGTTAGTATCATATCTGATATCAAAATAGTGTTGTTATGATAAATCTCTAAACAACAATATTATAATATGAGCTGTCAAAATACACAAACACATACATAAAAGATTATAAACAAAAAATAAATAAAAGTTAAACGCCCAAAACTAAAAAAATACAAGAAGAAAAAGTGTATTAAAATTAGTTTAACTGTTATAAATCAATTTAAAGGTATTTTTTAATCGCATAGTTGAAAATTGAATGAATAAACGGACGTCTTTACTCAATGGGAGACAGAAAATATGAGAAGACATGATATAAATATGAATACGTGTTCTCCACCCTAAACATTAATATGAACATAGATAATTTAATTCCTTTATTCTGCTGGCGTTCTCGCACATTTAATATCAAAGTTAATATCTAATGTGGACACTATGTAATATAAAGATTTTTTAAATGGTAATTTTATTTAATAAAGTAGAACAATGGAATTTTATATAATACCAATACATGCAAAGTTTTTAAAGTATAAATGTATATAGTTTTTTTTTTTTAGAACTTTTACCAAAACTGTTTGTATAACTTGTCGAAAAACTTATGAAGTTTTATTCCATACAATAAACTTAGGTAACTTATACGCTTTTTTAGTTGATTTTATACTTTTTAATTTGTGCGTGCATGAAATGACTTGCTATGTGGAAAGTAGTTTAGAAAAATTGTACAAATGCAAATACAAAATTAGCACAATAGGATACATAATTTATACAATACTTAATAAAATTCACAGAATTTTAATGAAAATAATTTTACTATATATGCTTTCATCGTATTGACTCGTATTTTTTGCGTATAGGCAACAACTGTGTTGTTCATAAAGCCAAGCTCTTTGCCTCAGTAGTATAAATGGCTAAATCTGGAACAGATTCTCAAATGAATTATTTTACTTGGTATCATCGTCAAAAAGTAAAAAACTCTGCCACATCATCTCCCGTATTAAACAGGATTTCAAATAATTGAAATACATTTTAATCCTTAAAACTGTATTCATAGACGAGTATTAGCTTGTACACAAGGTTTAAAATTGCTATTTTAAGCTAATATTCGTTTATGAATACAGTTTTAAGGCTTAAGATATGTTTAAACTAAAAGTTATTTGAAATCTGAATTAAAATTTTTTATGTGTACAAGCCCATGTCTTTTCGGGCAATTTATCGCCTAGCGTAAAAATATTTATAACTGTTTAATTTTCAATCTCATTTTCGTGCAACCGTCTACCAGTAGTTTTACAAGTTTAACTCAAATGTTTCGCAAAACGAATGAAATCAATGCAAAAAAAATTTATAACTATTTAGACGATTTTTTCTTTTACAGATATTGCACCATTGGTTCATATACGCTGGTGTAGTATCGGCTTCGTGATTGCTTGATGACCTACAAACCATCAAGCAAATTAAGCAGAACTTTGTGCAATTTTGGAAATATTTAACTTGGTATCACCGTCAAAAGTAAAAACTCGGCCACATCATGTCTGTGGTTAATTTTTTGTTTGTGGTTTTTATATTTTATAATAATATAATAAAACAATAAATTTATTGACTTTTAAGTTTGCAACCTAATTTTCTTTTGACTTCTGCTGTTTCCAATTTTAAATATTATCAGTGTCAAAATATTTCATAACGATTTATCAAATGCAAATTTATCAATAAAATTTAACATTTTCTCCACAGTTGTATTCAATATGATTAAACTTGAAATAAATGTCGATTATCACATAATGGTAAAACTAAAATAAAAATCATAAGTGAATAAAGCAATAAAATTTATTAAGTGCAGCGAAATAAAATCAATAATTTTAATGATAAACAATAGAACATGTAAGTTTTCCAACATATACACATACATACGCAATAATCGTTTATTCTGCATGCAATTTTATTATGTTACAAAAATGTAAATGAAAATAGAATACAATTTCAGTATATATTTTTCGGTTGTAATAATATCTTGTAAATGGCAAAAATATACGTAAAAAACAAAAACATGGGCTAAACTCTAGTTTACGGGCATAATTTGGATTAGATTGAAATTTTGTCTAAACACTAGTTTACGTGCATAACTAGTTCACGATCAATATAACTTTTAATGCTGATTTTAAAAATACCTTGTTTTTGTTGGCGACCCCAGGTTCCGAGTTAGGGGCCTCCAAAGTTTTAGTTAACAAAATAATAAAAAGCTAATTAAAGCACCTTTCATTTGAGATTTAATACTTCCAGTCCCATTAACCAATTAAGCGTCAAATTATAAAAGTCTGTCTTATCAACCGCAATTTTTAGAATAAACTCATATTTTCTCGATATTTGACTAAAGTAAATGTAAGAAATAATCATTTTCATTGAAATAAGAAATATTTAATTGTAGCTAAGACTAAGCATTAATTAAATATATTATATTCCACTTAAACCCTTCTAACACCGCAGATATTAACAGTTATATTCGAAATTTAATATTCTTTATTTTTGAACTTTTTTTGTAATGTCAATATAATATAAATAAATAACTTTGTTAAAATGCAAACAAATATATTAATTAACCCAATGCAAACCATAAATGTGAGTGCGCCAGACAGATTAATATCTGAAAAAAAAAACCGAGATAATTTTTCTTTTCATATAGGGCTGATTTTCGGCGCGCTAGCTTCGACTGCGTAATTGAAGTGAAGTGATCCATAAAAACTGTTACACAAAAAGACCGATTACTTTAAATAATCTAATTTTTTCAAGTAATGCAAATTAGCAACAAATTATTTAGGCCTAGTTTTTGGGATGTAGATTATTTTTGTTTATTAGTTAAGCGTTGTTTAAACTTGAAATGTTATTTTTTAGTTGTGTTTAGGTTTAACCCAGCAGTTTTGGCCGGTTAAACTAGGGTTAGATCTGTCAAACATAAAAAGCTGACAAAAAATAAATGCTTTCCACGTGTGAATAAAATATTTTATTTTAATAAAAATAATAAAAAAATACTATAAATGGATTTTTCAAGTGATGATGAGGATTTCAGTGACTTTGAAATGCATAATAACTTAAATAAAACGATTTAAAAAAAAAATCAGAACAATAAGAGTACGTCCAAATCATTTTTATATAAGTATACACTGACTAAATTCTATCAATGATTTCGGTTGTCCAAAAGAAATGAATATGATGTTCGAGAACTAATTGGACCACACATAAAAAATAAAACGAACTGGTAAGTATCTATAATATATTATTTTCAAACTAACTAATTTAAATTTTTAGGAACAGTGCGCTCTCACAGGAACAAATGTTATTGATAACTTTAAGGTTATACGCAACTGGTAGAATGTTAATTACAATTGGTGACTTAAACGGAGTACGAGGGCGGATCAATAAGTCCTTGACTTTTCGAACTTCCCTCGTAGTTATATGAAATGCAACACTGCTCCCATCAAGTACCGGCTGTTAATAGACTACTGTCAAATTTTGAGCAAGTTCCATCACTTACTTTGCGTTTAACAGCTGTTCAAAACATACAACCTCGTGGATTTTTTTAAAAATGGAAAAAGTGAATTGACTTCCTTTTCCGGCTTTGGACGGGCGTGTCACGGCATGCTGCTAGACTGTTGAGTCTAGCCATGTGCAAACCGTTCGGATTCCTTTGGAGACATCGTTTACTCCTCCATTGCAAAGGCAATGGTTGTTTTGTGCGCGTGTTGGTCTGATGGTATTCGTTCTTTTTATGGCGAATTGGTGCCTCATCTCGCTGAGCCTCCATTGCGAGGGCAATGGTTGTGTATGTGTATGTGTTGCTGATGTTCCTGTTCGTCTGATTTTGATCATCCTATAAATATCATGCGTTTCGGGTTAAACGCTTACTATAACTTGGCAATTTGTGTATTGTTATACCGCCATTAACACTTAATAACTCAAAAAAAAAAAAAAAAAGTGAATTTCGAGTGCTCATTAAACATTATTTTTTGCGAAAAAACCGTCAACTAAACGAAGAAAAAGCTTGATAAATACTATGAGGACTCTGCACCATCGATTTCAATGGTAAAAATGTGGTTTACTGACTTTCGTTGTGTTCGCACAAGTACAAATGACGCTGAACGTTCTAGACGGCCAGATAAGGTCAATACACCCGAAAATGTCGAAAAAATCCACGATATGATGTTGGCTGATCGAAGAGTAAAAGTGCGTGAAATTGTTGATGCCATAGGCATTTCATATGGCAGTGTGGTTTTGATTTTAAATGATCAGTAGGGTTTAAACGTAATCGTGTGACAACTTCAAAGGATTGTTTGGAGTTGCTTAACCACAATTCGAATGAGTTTTTGCGGCGTTTTGTAACTGTGGATGAAACATGGATCCGTTACAACACTCCGGAGACCAAGCAGCAGTCTAAACAATGGGTTTCTCCGGGTAAACCGGCTCGGCCAATAAGGTGAAGGCAATAGTTTTTTGGGATGTACGCTGGATAATCGGGATGTACGCTTCAAAAGGGAAAAATAATAAACGGCGAATATTATGCCAACTTATTGGACCGATTTAACGAGGATTTAAAAAAAAAACGACTCCATATGGCTAAGAAAAAAGTTCTTTTTCATCAAGATAATGCACGGGAGCACACTTGTGCAGTCTCAAAGACAAAATTCCATGAATTGGGCTACGAATTGGTACCTCATCCGGATTTAGCCCCCCGTGACTATTTACTATTTCCAAACCTAAAGAAATGGTTGGGTTGAAAGAGATTTAGTTCCACCTATGAAATTATTGATCAAACAAATGCATATTTTATGGATCTCGAAAAATCCTATTCTTTGGAAGGGATACAAAAATTGGAGAAACGTTGGACTAAGTGCATTGAGCTAAAAGGAGATTATGTTGAAAAATAATTTTGTTTTTGCAAAAAAAAACTTCCATTCAAAAAGTCACGACTTATTGATCCGCCCTCGTAGCAAGGTCAACAATCTCGTCTGTTGTACTGCATAGCTTTGTTAAGGACCGATTTATTTTATTCTCACAGTCTAATAGCGAGATCTAACAACCAAAAAATGTTGTTTTACGAAATCGCAAAGTTTCCAAAAGTTATTGCTGCTACTGACTGCACACATAAAAATATCTCCACCACGTATTTTAATAAACATTTATTTTTTGCATTTCACATTTAACGTATTTTCTTAAAGGAGGAAATAGTGTTGAAATTTACAGAAACAGGAATGGATTTTTATCCCTAAATGTCCATGTGACGCTAATCTTAAATTAATCAACATTGTGGACCGATGGGCAAGGATCAGAAATTCCAAAATTTATTCGAAATTTGAAAATAGCGAATTTGGGGATGGAGTAATTATTGGAGACGTAATTATTGGAGAAAATACATAATGACACCTTTTACTTAACCCAACTACTCCCGAAGAAAGTCTATAGCGAGTCTTAAATAAGAACGCGTTTATATGTAGAGGTCTTATGGCGCATGGAAAAGACGATTTCCAATATTGTCTTTAGGAATTCGATTAAACTTTAATAAAGTCCAAAATCATTATAGTTACAACAGCAGAGCTCTATAATATCTGCTGCATTAACAGAGAAACAGACTTGCCAAATTTGCCAAGCCATATACAAGAAGCAGTGGAATTTGTCTTATCCGTCCCTAATAATAGCGAAAACAGAAATGACAGCAATAATTTCATAAAAGATTATTTTAAAAAATTACTATAAACAAAAGCGAATATTTAATAAAATTAGTTATTTATAATACATATATATAATAGGATGTCTTAATATAACGATTTGTCGATTTTTGTTCTTTATAAATGGTTCCAAATAGGAGATATAGATTTTTTTTTGAAAACGTTAACCCGTACCGAAAGTCGGCCGAAAATGTATTATTTTAAAAATTCCCCAAATTCGAAGTTTCGAAAAAACTTATTTTTTATTTTATTTATTCATTTAATATAATCAAAATTATTCAGATATGGAACTCTGACTTCACCGGATATCATTAGTCCAATTTAGCTTGGAATCCAAAACGGCCCTCGAATTTGATGAAAATGCAAAAACGTATTTTTTTTAATTAATTTTAAAGATTTTTTAAAATACCTTATTTGGAGATATCGATTCGTATTTTTATAATATAATAGTTGTTATTAAAGAAAAAAAATTAATAGGAAAAACTTTAATTTGAGTTTGTGTTTGGAGCGACCCCTTTCCCTAACATTTTATGCAAATAGCTTATTTTGTCAAAAAGAGTCCCATGAAACTTGATTTTAATTATGACTACAAGACTGTAAAGCCTTTAAATTGAAAAAATTAAATTTCCAGCGGGTCTTTTTGCCAAAAGTGGAAAATTAACCCTATGTATTAATTCGAGATTTTTGATCAATTCAAAAGATTTGCAATATTGTAGACATAAATACAATTAAGTTTCATAGGTCTTTATTTGTCCCCAGGCCACTAAGGGTTAAACATTTTTTTAATTAATTTAATTTTTGACAAAATAAGCAATTTAAATAAAATGTCCTGGAAAGGAGTGGCTCCAAACACAAACTCGAATTATCATTTTTCCAATTTATTTTTTTCTTTAATAAAAACTATTATATTATAAAAATAGCAATCGACATCTCCAAAGTAAGCATTTTAAAAAATGTTTAAAATTAAATTTAAAAAATAGGTTTTTGCATTTTTATCAAATTCGTGGGTCATTTCTGATTCCAGGCTATAGAGGGTTAATTATATCCTCGCATATAATTATTATTTAGTAAGTTATACTCAGCTCGAACGGAGGAATATTTGGAATAATCGGAAATTGAGCCAGATTTTGAATACTTTTTAAACTAACGAGATTTTTTGTTTTTAGCCTCGATAACTCCTTTCAGTTCCAAGGTGGGCCACTGTGTCTAAAATCCTGACGAGATTTTGGAATGCATGCTAAAAAAACCCCGTTAACAATATCGTAAAAACTGTTTAAAAGTAAATCCAGGGAATTAGAACTACAAGGCGTAGAAACTAACAAAGAGGACCAGTCAACTTGATTCAATCTAATAAAATTCGCACGTTTAAAACAAAAAGATGTTTCCAATGAAGGTATTCCAGAATCCAGTTCGAAAGACAAACCAATAGTTGGATGATCACGATCCTCCGGGCAGATATCGGATAGATACGATTGAGATAAAACCATTCGACATAATCTACAAATACAAGGTCCAATGTTCTATTGAGTGAGGTTAGTACACCATTTATCTGATACAAACCAAGATCAGAAATGTTCTCCAATAGCAAATCATAGTAGGGTAAAAGCGTAGACGGTATAAACGAAAATGATTCGGACGAAAAATACCATGACACATCAGGTAAATTAAAATCACCCAATACTATAATGATGTCTCCCTGTTCTAAACTGCCGATCACCGTAGATATAGCATTAACGTGAGCATTATAATCATTAATTAGAGAGCAAGGTGATATATAAGAACAAGTAAAATAAATCGATTTTCCATAAACAACAACTTTTGAGCAAATAAATTTTATATTACCACCAACAGCTATGTCAATCACACTACACACAAATTTATCACGAACAGCAATTAAAACTCCACCACCATCTTTTCCTACCCTATCTCGTATATAAAACTGAAATTTACTGCACATTAACTCGGAATCAAATACATTGTCTCAGTAAATACCATCATAATCATATATCATAATCAATATCAAAACTATTCTTGAACAGATTAGAAGGCTTAGTGTTAAGTCCACGGACATTCTGGTAAGCTATACACGCGATCATATGACGTCAAACTTAGTTTTTTTTTTAAGTATTACTATTAGATTGATTCCGAACATGACTAGGGAGAAAATTGCGATTAGATCTCTGCTTTTCTCTATAAACATATTCACGAACCAAAACCCCTGGTTTCCAAAATTCAGGGTCCACGATCATTTCAAAAACTTTATCGGAAACAATCACCCTAAATGAATTCGAATTAACATAAAAAAGTACATCAGCAGTATCACGACCAAGAAATGCTACCTCCAGCGTTAGACGTCAGACACAATGCAGATCGAGTTTGTGCAACCGATCCAGGAGTTTGAGCAGTGCCTCCGCTTGTAATCTCCTAGGCATTATTGTGGAACAAAGCAGCCTAAGCAACCGGAGACTTCGGATCCAACTCAATTAAATTCAAAAAAACTGCACCACGACTACTAGTATCAGGAGAAGCCAAAATAGTCGGAGCAGCAGTACCGCTACTGCGAGTATCAGGATGGGCTAGAATTTCCTGCTGATCCATTGGCTCTTCCAATAAAATAGGTGGAACCGAAACTTCCATCCGAGTTACTGGGACATTCTTTCTTTAAACTATCAAACTTATCATAACGTTCCTCAAATTTTGTAAATTTCTCATTAAGAGAAACAAAATCCGTATGCAGCTCAGAAAATTCTGCTCGATTACCAGAAAAAAATTTATAGAACTCAAGGTCAACTTTTTACACTTTATATAGCACCAACGAAGATCCATTTCAGAATCAACTAGCTAATCACTGGTACGGGCATGTAAACCAACACATTTAATGTGATACAGAGCCAGCACATATCCTGGCGTTCACCCCCTTTTTGTTAGAACATTTAGGAGCCAAACAACACTGAACCAAAAATAGCGGTGAAATCAACTAAATATGTTATATTGAGGAATGGGTGATCACTATACAACCAACAAAACCTGTCCGTCATTTTAACAAATTGTTTAATAAATGTATTTTTTGACGTTTATCTATTTGTTGATTGTTATTTTGAGGAAATATCGTCAAATGTATTAACAGATATTAGTTATTTTAACAAAATTAATTAAATTAAATTGAATAATTATTTTTTATTTTAACAATGCGCTTTATTCAATTTAACAATGCTTTTTATTTAATCTTTCTTTATATTATTAATTTTTCATTTTATTTCTATCTATTCTATTTTTAGCACTTTTTCTGTATTTTAACAGGGTTATATCTCTTTATATCGTACAGAATATCTCTTTTGTGTCTGAAGCAAAGAGAAAAAATGCGGAACAATCCTACCCGAAAAAAGTGCATCCGGTGCCTTAAAAATCGCAAAAAAATGCCCATTTTCCCCCATTTTTCACCTTTTTTGCTCAATACCTGGATTACAAATCCACAAATATGCTGTTTTTTTTTTGTTTATAAACTTTATTTTGCATGAAAATAAAAATTCCGATTCATATTACAGATATTTTTACACAGAAAATATGATATTTTTATATGTTATTTAAGCATAAAAAGGAGGAAAAAATCAAAAAACGTGTATTGAATATCCAGCAGAGGTGGACCTTGCACATAACAAACAAGTTCTCAATTTATTTTTTGATCAATGGTGATAATCTTTAACTTCGAGCTCATATATTAGTTCTCATGTAGTGAGTAAACTAGTTTATATGAATGTTTGATGTTTGGCATGGGATTGTTACCGCTTTCAAAGCGTGTTCTGATGATTTGAACCTAGAAAATTCCCGAAATAGATATATCAACACATTCCTGAAAGGGTAAAATAATAAATTTGAAAACAAAAAAATCTATAGATTATTTGTTAGGACAATATTCTAATAAAGAAATATAGAGTATGGCCTCGAACTTAAATAATTTTCACTTTCATTGCACAATTAAAGGTCGAAAAAAACATAATTTTTATTTTTAATAAAAATTATATCAAACTTGTATAAAAGACAAAGTACAGTCTACTCCCCCTGTTTTTGTTTATAGACAAAACAAAAAAATAAAAAGGAGAAAAAAACAAAAAACGTATATTGAATATCCACCAAAGGTGGGCCTTGCACATAACAAACAAGTTTTCAATTTATTTTTTGATCAATGGTGATAATCTTTTACTTCGAGCTCATATATATATTAGTTCTCATGTAGTGAGTAAACTAGTTTATATGAATGTTTGATGTTTGGCATGGGATTTTTACCTCTTTTAAAACGTGTTCTGATGATGGGAACCTAGAAAATTCCCGAAATAGATCTATAAACACATTCCTGAAAGGGTCAAATAATAAATTTGAAAACAAAAAAACTCTATAGATTATTTGTTAGGACAATATCCTAATAAAGAAATATAGAGTATGTCCTCGAACTTAAATAATTTTCATTTTCAAAAACACAAACTTTTTAATTCAAACGTTATAAGATACAATTTTATTCATAAGCCGTTTAGGGTTTAGCGTTTTTCATTAACAATAACTTTTCGGATTATTAATAAGTTTAGGGTTTAAGATTTATCATACACCATTCTTTTATTTAAGTTTGTTCGCGTTAACTTTTAATTAAATTAGTGTCGTTGAGGTATTTTCAGTAATTGCAATCTGATATTTAAATATTTTTTCTCTTTTTAATGTTCTGAGTTCATTATTAAACCATTTATTACTATAGTTTTCTTTTATTTTGTTATTTACAGTAAATTTTTGTATTGTGTTTTCTAAACACGTATCAAAATAGTGGACGTAATCATTTAAATCTATTATTTCAGCACATTTAAGTATTGCACTTAGTTCATTATTAAATCTATTTTTGTTGTATTTAAAAATTTATATTTCCTTATTTTTATTCTTTTCATCACCAACTTCGTATTCTATAAAAATGTCAATAGATTCATTATCAGATATTTTATAATTTCTATTATTTTTTGCCAAAATTTTTTCACTGTTTGTTATAATATAGTCTATTAGAGTTGTTGAATTTTGTGTAATTCTGGTTTATTCATTCATAATATGTTTTAAACCATTATCATTAAGTACACTTTCTAGTATATTACTATAAAAATAATTTTTCCGGTCTATATTGAAATCTCCAGCTATTATAATATCACAGTTTTTCTCACATATTTCATCTATAAAGTTTTCAAATACTTTACAAAATTCCGCATTTCCTCTGCTCAGTGATCTATATAATTACAAATGATGTTTTTTTCACATATATACACTAATCCAATATTTCGAGTCTTGAACGTTATCTTTAATTTTTTTGATATTCCATTGTTTTTTAAAATACATAATTACTCCACCAGTTCTGCACGATATTGATAATGTAATATAGTGGTGATATTGTTTAATTTATATTTTGCTTTCATCTATTTCCTTGGTTAGATGGATTATATTTAAAAGTCCGATTAGATTTTCAACTATTATTACTTACTATCATCGTCATATGTGATTTGTTCATGTTGAACGATTTTTAATACATTTTCGTCAAAAACTGTGTCTTTCGAAGGTGGCTTTGGTCTACCTCCTATTCTGTAGATTTCTTGCTTGTCTGAAGCGAAAGTTTTTTCGCTTCTTTTTTGAGGTTATCGTACTTAGTTTTAAGTGTCTTGTATGGTCTAAATCTATTAAAGGTCGAATTAAATTCGGACTCGATTTCCATTCAAGTACGTAGTTTATCCTTCGAGCTGGTTCTATCAGTCTTTTTGCACTCAATTGTACCTTTTTTGTTTTTAACAAGTTTTAAAGTGGTGTTTATTTCCTGTCCACTTAATCCACGTTAATAACATTTGTATCCATTTCACAAAATGTTCACTTATGTTTTTCTTTTATACATAAATTAAAATTTTTGAAAAAAAAAGTATGGTAATGATAGCGAATTTGACAGCTCCTAAACCACCACAGAAAAACATCAACATTAGTTAATTATAGTTAAATTTGTTTCACGATTAAATTAACAACGCGTTGACATGAGTTTAACTAACATGTAAAAAACTAGGCTTTAAAGGCCCAACTAAAGGGTGTTTTTTATACAGGTAAAAGTGGCAACACTTTCTTAACTTTCGTCCATTTTGTCAGCTGTCAAGTGATTTATGTTTAGTTTGGTTTGGCATTTCAACATGAATAGACTGACGCCAGAACAACGCTTCCAAATTGTGCAAATTTATTTTGAAAATCATGGTTCTGTTCGAAATACCTATCGCGCACTACGTCCATTTTACGGTCAACATAATCGTCCATCAGAGCATTTAATTCGATTAACTATGGAACGTTTTCGCACCACGTTTACTCTAAATGATAATATGCATCCACAGAGCATCGTACGGCGCGTACAGAAGAAATCATTGCTGCTGTAGAGCGCAGCGTAGAGGAAGACCCCAATCAGCCCATCCGCCAATGGTGACCGCTTTAGAGCCATGATTACTGACTTTTTTGTTCATCAATTGAACAACCATGATGTGCAGGAGCTGTGTCACACAGCTCGTGCCACAATTGATTTATTGAAGGAAACGTTTGGTAACCGCATAGTTTCACGTTTCGGAACCATGAATTGGCCTCCAAGATCGTTTAACGCTGCTGGACTAAATGAAACGATTGACCACTTGGAGGACAACATTCACCGCGTTATTGCCAATATACAGCCACAAATGTTGGAAAAAGTCATCGAAAATTCGACCTCCAAATTATACTACGTCCGAGCCAGCCGTGGCGGTCATATGTAGAACTCATATTTAAATTATAATGCCAGAACATTATCTTTTGAATAAAGTAAATTTCATGTCAATTTAAAAAATTCATCTTTGTTTTATTCCATTTCAAAGTTATATACCTCTATAAAAACACCCATTATATTTTGCAAAGTTGAATTAAGGAAATTAGCGATTGTATGTAAATACATTGAAGCACCCATATTTAGCTTAAGTCAACTTTCGTAAAGTTCCATCTCTATTAATTTGTTTAAATTGTAGTCGAAACTAATCGTACTCAACTCAATCGAATTAAAAACATTACAAACAATCAAAAGAAATTTATTAAATAGCAAATAAAAAAATAAGAAAATTAATAAAAACAGTAAAATCTTGATTTAATTCGCAAATCTGGCGAAAATTTTCAAATTTTAGTAAGTTGAACAAAAACAGCGTCGTGAAGATGTTTCAATGGAATGTTTGGCGACAATGGAGCTGAGTTTTTGCATCGATCCGTAACCATGGATGAGACATGGGTCCACCACATCGCACCTGAGACAAAGAAATAGCCAAGGCAGTGGACTGGAATGGGAGAACCGGGTCCAAAGAAGGTGAAGACAGTTCCCTCTGTTTTTTTGGGATATATATAATTTTTATTGATTATCTTCAAAAAGAAAAACAATCAACGGCGAGTATTATTCTAACTTATTGCGGTGTTTAACTGTTGAAATTAATGAGAAAAGGCCGTATTTGGCGAAAAAGAAAGTGTTGTTTCATAAAGACAATGCAACCGTTCACGCATGCACTATTACGATGGCCAATATCAATGAATAAAAGTTGGAATTGCTTCTGGACAAATTTGTGTCGAATGTACCGGGAATGAAAATGATGGCTGGTGAGTTTCCAGAAACCATCAAATTGGCGGATCCTGGGTATAATATTCCAAATGGGGTGGATCTTCTTTTGTCCAATCAGTTTGTATTTGATCTCATATGCGATGGGAAGATACAGGATGCGAGGACAAATACGAAATTGCAAAATACACAATTGGGCTGGGTTGCATACTGCATGACAAGGATAGATGGTTCCAAACCAGAACCAAATATTGTTGCAACCGTATGCGATGCATGTGATAAAACTCTGGAAAAGTTTTGGGAAACGGAGGAAATCCCAAAGATGAATAAGTTGACAAGATTGGAAAAGGATTGTGAAAAACTATTCGATCAGAGTGTAAAATTGCAATTGGATGGAAGATTTCAGGTTGCATTACCCTTCAAGGGTGAGCCAAACTTATTAGGGAACTCTAGTCTGGTGGCTAAGAGAAGATTCTTTGCCCTTGAGAGAAAATTGGAAAGGGATCAAGCGCTAAGAATTCAATATCATACATTTTTGATGCAATATTTGGAAATGGGTCACATGGCGATTATGACCGACCGTTCATTGTTAAACAGTGGGTATTATTTACCACATCATTGTGTTTTACGACCAGTTAACTTAAAACCGTATCGTATTATTATTTCCGCACCATTTTGGTGACCCCGAACGTAACAACAGTAAAATTTTAAGTTTCCCCCCACCAGTGGTAAGGAACTCAAAATACTTTCTGTTGAAAAAACAAAAGACATAAAAACCTTCTGTTTTTGTTTGTAAAAAAAAAAAGTGAAATTTGTTGAAAGTTAAAAAGCGTTAAGTAAAAAAAAATATAACGCAGAAAAAAATATAAAAAAGCGTTAAGTGCACGAATAACGCAGAGAAAAAAAAAATTAATAAAAAAGCGTTAAGTTTGAAAAAAACGCATTATAAAAGAAAAAAAAAAAATTAATAAACGCGTCGCGAAGTAAAAAAAAAAAAAAATCTAACAAAGAAACAAAGTGCTACATTATTGAAAAAGGGTAAGTGGTATTTTATGTTTATTTATATATTTATACTGACTATTTGTTTATACTGATTACCAGAGAAGACAGAAGTGCTTTTTTTACGTCATTTTTTGAAATTTTATCTCGGAAACTCGAAATAAGAAAAATATAATAAAAATAATAAAATAAAACTTTACATAGAAACATAGTTGGAAACGTTGCTTTTTGTTTTTGTTAAATTTTCGTCGGAGTTTCTTAGGTTTGAAGTGTGATTTTGATTTTTTAGGCTTCTCTGCTGATTACATTTAGGCAACTCGAGCGTTTTTTAATTGATTTTTAATTTAAAAGTTACGTGATACTACGGAACGACGTAGTAGTTTTAGTGCGAATTCGGTTTATTTTTGTGTGAATTTTTTACATATAATGGATACGCTTAAAGAGCAAGAGTCCTTGGGTGCGGAGATAGTGTCATGTTATAACTCCCTGTGTGAGTTGACTCAATCCGAGTCCACCAGGGAGGATTTGATAAAGCATGTTACGGAGCTCAAAGCGAGAATAGAGTTACTGGCCTTAAAGTTCGAAGAGAACGATAAGGTACTTCAGCCTCCATCGGCAACTTTAACGAAAAACCCGTATTTTAAGACAGATTTCGTTGATAAGGTTCGAAAGTCTATCAGCGATTTTCACAAGTTGGTTAATCAATTGGGGGAAAGGCTTAAGCAGGAACCGGGTGCAGTACGTAGAACCGCCCGAGTCCTCCTGTGGTGCCACCAGGAAGCCTGGGTCATTCGGAAAGGACAACGGGTTTGTTTGATGATAGCAGGCAAGCCCAGGCCAACAGGGGCCTAATTCGACAATTCCAGTACGTTCTGGATAGTTTGGAGTCGAAGTTAAATGGATTTGTGACCGGGCAGATTTCCATAGACGTCATTAGGGAAAGGTACAAGGTGGCAGAGAATATATTTATGCAATATATGAGCCAGTTTCCTGACGATGAGTTGACGGAAATCTTCTACAACTTGAGGGATACCTATTCTAGGATACCTGGAGTAGAGGGCTCTACACAGAGCCTACCTTTTAAGATGCCTCCCATTGAAATTCCCATATTTAGTGGACGTTTCACGGAATGGGACACCTTCAAGGAGTTATTCAAGCAGCTGATAATGGATCAGCCCATTCCGAAAACACAGAAGATGTGTATTTTAAAGTCGAAGCTTTCGGGTGAGGCAGCTGGAAAGATTTCTAAGCTGCCTTCAACGGATGAGAACTTTAATATAGCCTTTGCTATATTAGACGATCATTACTCGAATAGACGGGCAACGACGTCTATTTATTTCAAGGCTATACTGGATGCTCCCCCAGTTAGTTATAATTCTGGGAGTGTAAAGGTCTTCATTGAGACTGTAAACGAGGGTTTACAGGCGCTTGGTGCAATGAAGATCGATGCTGAAGAGATTCATCAAGCATTCTTATGCTTCATTCTTCAGCGGAAGTTAAATGAACAGCTAAGATTGCAATTTGAACAGCACTTGGGGAAGTCAAGAGAGCTGCCAAAATTGGAAAGTCTGTTGGAGTTTCTCAACCAGATGCATTATTCTCTGGAGGCGAGCCAGCAATTCACAAGATGTGAAGAGAGATGGCCAAAGCCACAGGGAAATAAATGGAATTCTCAGGGGCAGGGAAATTTACAATGTCCACTACAATGTTCAGTTGGGCATGTTTTATATAAGTGTTCCAAATTTCGAAGCCTTCCCATCAAGGAAAAGTGGGATAAGGTATTTGAACACAAAGTGTGTTCGCGGTGTTTAAATCCTGTTCATGTTAAGAAAACATGTTCCAGCGAATTTATTTGCAAAATTTGCAAAGGTGATCATCACACGCTTCTGCATAAGGACAAGGCTCTTCCTAAAACTATTCTGGCAAACGGAGAGGAGGATGACGAGGTCATTCTATCCACAGCAATTGTAGAGGTTAAAACGGATGATGACGAATGGATAAATTGCCGGGTTCTGTTAGATGGTGGATCGCAGGTGAACATAATTTCTAAAGAGTTTAGAAATAAGTTGAAACTTAAAGGCTTCAGGATCAAAAGGGAATTTGAGGGTTTGAAGATGAAAAAGTCATCTTCTGAGGAAAAGGTGGGAGTAAATATGAGGTCAAAGGTGACTGATTACGAAACTTTTCTCAATGCGGTGGTAATGGACAAATTTGTGTCGAATGTACCGGGAATGAAAATGATGGCTGGTGAGTTTCCAGAAACCATCAAATTGGCGGATCCTGGGTATAATATTCCAAATGGGGTGGATCTTCTTTTGTCCAATCAGTTTGTATTTGATCTCATATGCGATGGGAAGATACAGGATGCGAGGACAAATACGAAATTGCAAAATACACAATTGGGCTCTGTTGCATACTGCATGACAAGGATAGATGGTTCCAAACCAGAACCAAATATTGTTGCAACCATATGCGATGCATGTGATAAAACTCTGGAAAAGTTTTGGGAAACGGAGGAAATCCCAAAGATGAATAAGTTGACAAGATTGGAAAAGGATTGTGAAAAACTATTCGATCAGAGTGTAAAATTGCAATTGGATGGAAGATTTCAGGTTGCATTACCCTTCAAGGGTGAGCCAAACTTATTAGGGAACTCTAGTCTGGTGGCTAAGAGAAGATTCTTTGCCCTTGAGAGATTTGGTATTCTTATTTTGTTGAAAGCGTTCTTGAGACTTTTTGCATAGCTGTATCTTCAAAGATCAAATTTACACAAGTAGATAAAATTTATTAATTTCTTGTAGATCCCTGGTTGTCTCGACATGAGCACATCCTGGAAATTGTTGAAACTGTTAAAAAGACTATTTTGTTGTCTTTGTTGGGAGAATTTGCTGCATTGAAAAATTAGGTGATTGTCGTCTTGAAGAGTGTTGCATTCATCACTAGAAGTCTGTTAATAACCTTGATTTCAGCTGCAGACAATTTACTGTTCTTAAACCAGTGGCATTTGGGTAATTCGGGAAATACTGCTAGGAACTCCGGGCATTTTTCTTGTGAAATGTTCTTATATTCGTTACCCCATTGGTCCCAGAGTAGGTTAAAAATATTGGTGTAGGCATCTTGAGTGCTGTGAGTGCTGCTTGTTTGGCAAAACGATCAGCACGCTCATTGAAAGATAAGCCGACATGTGCCGGTGTCCAAATAAATTCAATTGAATTAAGCGGCGAATCCTCTATTTTTTCAAAAATATTTGAAATTATAAAGTTGTATGATGAGTTTTTGTTTAGGAGTAAGCACGCGTTTTTGCTGTCTGTGAAAATTGCTGTTCTGCTAAACCCTTCTTTAATAATGATGTCAATTGCCTTATTAATAGCATAGAGTTCACCCGTTAGCGATGAAACCCGACTTGAGATTTTAAAAAGGTAGTTGTTTCCGCAGGATATATTGCATACAGCACAACCAGTACTGTCAGTTAAAATAGAGGCATCAGTAGCAAAAATAGCATAACTTTCACTTTTAAGATCTTGAACTTTTTCGTTGTACAGCGCTTTAATTGCTTCAGTAGGAGTATCCTTTTTGGATGTAGAGAAGATATTGAGTGTCACTACAACTTTTGGTGAAGAATGGCACGTGATAGTCGTTATCAAAAATATTTTTAAATTTCTTATATGTTGCGCCGAGACTAGATTTTTTGGCAGGAATACTAACTATACGTTGATAGACTTTCGGAATGAACATTTTCAGTCTGAGTAATTCTTTGGACGCTAGGTAGAGAGCTCTTTGACGGGGCGGGAGAGTTAGAGAAAGCGCATATAGCAAATGGATTGGGGTTTGCTGAATTAAACCAAGACTTCTACGGAGCATGTGATTTTGAAATGTCATTATTTTTTTGTCGATGTAGTTGGGTGCATGAGCTGTTGATGAACGTGCATATTCCGTTTTTGAGAAAATTAAGGATTTAGTTAGATTGATTGCCAGATCTGGTAGAAGTCCACCACCACTTTTGAACGGTGTGACCATTCGAATAGCATTTGCAGCTGATTTGGTTTCTGCTATTACTCTATCGTAGTGATCTTTCATAGAGAGGCTGTTCTTAATACTTCTACCTAAAAATTTAAAACAGTCAACATTTTTGATTTGTGAGTTGCTAAGTATGACATTGACTTGTTGACGTGTTCCTTTTGCCATATACATCGCAATTGTTTTTTCAATATTAATTTCAAGGTTAAGAGATTTATCGATTCTATAAAAATCGTTTAACTTGTTCTGAAGACGAGAGACTGATCTATCGAGGTTTTTGTCAATCAAAAGGATCACAAAATCATCGGCAAACTGGAAAACATGAGCATGTTCATCCGCAATTGAGTGTAAGGAGATAGTATATAGGTTGAAAAGGAGCGGGCTCAGACAACTCTGCTTCTATTATGCTAAATTTTTACAAAATTTCAAACTTATATTGCATAACTCTAACATTTTGTGTGCATATTTTAATCAAGCATTACTTGGTAAAATGTAACAAAATAAATATGGACGAACATAACAGATAACAAGTCATTTCTTGTACATAAGTGTTGAAAGCTAGAAATGGTTTTTTTGAAAACGAAAAAAATCATACAACAGTTTTATCTCAATAAATTAAAAAGTGTATAAAATATTAATTAAACATTATTTTGACGTAAATACATCAATTAAATTTAATATGTGGTTAAAGTAGCCGGAACAAAAATCTGTTAAAAAATAAGTAAGTTTATTTTAGTATTAAACATCTGAATTCTAACACAATTTTTTTTCTAGTTTCAAGTCATTGCAAAGGGTAAATTGGATGGCGTATTTTTATTCTTAGTGATAATGTGAAGTATGTGTTAATTAATTAGTAGAGGTAATATTTGATATATGTAATATTTTTTTATATTTTATAAATAAAATAATTAATAAAGTTACAAACAGAACAGCATTTTTGATATGGGAAAATTTATTAAACAAACTAGGGATTCTTATGAAATAAAATAGATAATTTTGTTACTATTTTCATTTTAATAGTCATAGATAAAAAAGGAAGAAATTCCAAGCTTTTGTAGTTAAATGTCATTATATCTTTGTACAATATATTTTCCTAAGTGTATAGACAAACTATACTGAAAATAGTTATTAGTTGAAATGCTCTTACTATACTTGGTAATACCATACCGTTTTTTGGATAAACGTTCCTCTAGATTTGTTTTGTGTGTAATTTTTAAAATTTTCTTAAAATTAAGTTTTGATTATGAAACACTAGACAACTAGATAATTAAAAAAACTACAACAACTGCTATCTTTGTTGCATCAATCAAAAGCTAAGACAGAGATGATTAATCTTCCAAAGGCACTTGGGCGACCGGTTTAGTTGTTTAAGAAATAATTGGAAAACAAAATGACGTTATAGCTATGAAATACAGTGTATTAGTCAAATTGAAAGCACGTCTAATTTTCCAATCAGTTGATTTATATTTCAATTTTCATTATTATTTGTAATGTAAACCAAAATAGTAGTTCGGATTTCCAAAAATTTTTATGAAGTTATATTAAATTATATAAAACGATCAAATTAGATAGACAAATTTTTATTATCAAATTATGTAAAATTAGATCTCATGGGATCTTATGAGATAATTTATGTATGCCATTTTTCGGATCAGCTGATATATGGTGGTATACGTCTCTATATATGTGATTATAATATATTATATATTCGAATATTATATTATTCCTATATTCGAACTTTCTTCATTGGACTCACGTATTTTAACCCTTATATCTGTTTTTTAGCTATGCCCGTAAACTAGATTTGTTCTAATTGAAATAACCTGTCCTAGTTAGTTTAAATAAATGGATTTTATTTAATAGGAACACAAAAAAAAATTATCACCATCATTCAATTTTACAGTTCCATGTGGTTTGTGGCAAAGCTCGTGTGATGAAACAAAAACTGGATTAACGTCAGCAATAAAAGCGACAGCAACAGTCCCATCTATAACGTTCTACTGCAATAACAATAATTTACAATTAAAAACTACCAAAGCTCAATGTATTTTTAATTTGAATTCTAGCACGAATAATCAACAAGCGAAAATAAATTTCAGTAGGAAGCATAAAAATATAAGCCAAACGAATACTAGTTGTGATAGTAGTGTTTCAAACCCTGATCTCAGTGTTCAATACAATAACAACACCTCTAAAATGGTGGGTTCACAAACACAGCTACAACAGCTTCATCAACAGCAGCACAGCAAACATCATCAGCGTCTTACGCAACAACAACAGAAATCATCACAGACTCAACACCAACAGCATTCATTGCGCCTGTCTACACGTTCAATTATAGGAGATGTAACTTCTGCGATCAATACTAATTTACAATCATTATCATCATCCGAAGAATATGGTTCCAAATTAGTAGCTGCCAACTCATCACTGCCTGGTACAAACTTATTAGTAACTCAGTTGTCCACTACCAGTAACTTCAAAGATGCGTCAACTTGTACTGTTAATAATTTAGATAATCCACAGGATGTGTACACTACTGGAAACGCTGCTAATAACATAAGCAAAATTATTAAACACGAAAATAGGAAAGACGGTTGCACCAATTTCTTAAATACACAAAGTGTAAGTGGTACAAATATCAACACCGCTTTGAGTTATGAAGAAAAGTATTATAAAATGCTACATCAAAATCAACAGCAGCTCCAAAATGAAATTACTGATAGAAGCTGTTCTGCAAAGACTATGGCACAACCAGGTACATAAATACCTACATACATTGTTTAAAAAAGTTAGCAATACCTTCCCGAGTAAAAACGTTCCTAACCATTCATATCGTATTTAATATAATATTATATAAAAACATATGGATTTATAAAGCTTAATACTGATACATATAATTTTATAGTTGATTTGGTTTTTAGAAAATTTTTGATATAGTTCCATGCATACATACTCAAACGGTACCCAGGTAATAATTCGCACCCACGAAAATTTAAAAACGCAGTTACTTTTTCTACAACTACCTTTAATGCTTCTCCCCCTTACGTTAAATATGCCTATACACCCACAAATTCATCACGCATAGAGAGATATTCATTCGCCTGAGCACCAGTGTAGTCGTGTTGTTTTTTAATTAGGTAGAAAAAAGACTACCGGAGTAAAAATGTTTGTATATAATAATACATTATTTTATATACACTTGAATGTTTTTTTCTGCCAGTGTATTGAAGACGTCATAATTTAAACTTTGTAGTAAACAAAAAAGAGACTATATCGAGTTTTTAAAAATGTTCGTTAGATTGTATTTGTTATTATTGATATGCTCATAGTTTGCAAATAAAAATTTAATAAAAATTGCACAACAACGATATAACTGGAACGTTGCCGCCATTTTAACTGAAATTACAGTTGTTTTAACTGGCATTTTCAGTAGATTCTACTCCCAAGTAAAAAAAAAATGATATAAAGCAACATCAAATTATATACTTATGCAATGATATCAAATTCGAGTCGAAAAATGAGAACATATAATTGTATTTGAAATACTTCAAAATGTATCGAATTCGATAAAATCGTATCGAATTAAATCAAATTCGATGCAATTAGTACAATTTGATGTATATTAGATATAATTTCATCCGAATTTTGTCCCCATACAAAGTTTTAGGTAATATTTTTTATTATTATTTGTATATTAGTAGTATTTTTAATACTTTTCAATTACAATTATAATTTTTTTTTTACAAAATTACATATGAAAGCTCTGATTTATATTAACATTTCTAATAAAATTTACAGTTTTTTTTTTAAATATTAGTGTTTACTTCATTTTTAACATCATTTGGCAACTTGCTTCCTTTATAAAATAATGTCCTTTGCATGGCATTAGTGTCTGCATTCTAAAGTCTAGAGCATTCCTAAGATTATACGTCTGTACCTCACCAACATATTGAAGTTGTTGGACCAGATAATCGGGTGCATCTTCTATTTTCATTTTGCGGATAAAGTTATTTGTATTTAGCTCTAATCTTTGGTGTATATTTAGCTATTTTAAAGTGTCCAACATAAATTTTATTGAGGTAAATCGATTTGATTTTAATATTGGGCGCATTGCTTTATATTTTAGATTTTGCAATCTAGTTATTTGCTGGTCTGAACAGCATGTATATATCACAGTTGATCTATATTCAAAATGTGGTTTGATGATTGTGTTGTACATGTTTATTGCCGTAATAATTGAAACTTTGTTTCTTACCCGTTTGAAAAAGGCATATTTTTTCCCGATTTTTTTACATATATATTCAAATGTTTTTTGAATTTCAATTCTTCATCTATTAAAAAATTCTAATATTTTATATTATTAACTTTTTCTATTATTACACGGTTTATTTTAAAAGTTCTGTTAGTATTCATGTTTATTTCAATTAATTTGGTTTTTTTTTTCGTTTAATTTAAATTTATTAATTTGTAACCATTTATTTTTATTATCCATATCACTTTTTAAATTTTCGAAACATTTTTCTTCCGTTGCCGCTTCTGAGAAAATCATCTGCATATAAAACAATTTCACATTTGTCTAAAACATTCTTCATATCGTTTATGTTCATAAACCATTATAATTAAGTCTCTACCTTTTATAGCTTTTTTCTTAGGATATCTCGATCAATTGTTTGAAATCCAGAAAAATTGCGGCTATTGTGTTTTTTCTCTTGGTGTATTTCCATCTATTTATAACATAGTTGACTGCTGTTTCACATGAATACTTTTTTCTGAAACCAGACAGATATTTTGATAGCAATTTGTGTTCTGTTGTTCCATATAGTTTTTTAGTTAATATTTTACTATCTTTTTAATTATTTTCTCGCACGCTTTAAGGGTGTTAATTGGACGGTATTCTTTAAATATTCTTTAAATATCGTATTATTTGATATTCTATTGTAATCAGGTATTTTCTTATTGTCTAGGGTGTTTTTTATAGAGGTATTTAACTTTGAAATGGAATAAAACAAAGATGAATTTTTAAAATTGACATGAAATTTACTTTATTCGAAAGATAATCTTCTGGCATTATAATTAAATATGACTTCACGGGTCCGAAACGTGAAACTATGCGGTTACCAAACGTTTCCTTCAATAAATAAATTGTGGCACGAGCTGCGTGACATGTTGCGCCGTCTTGTTGAAACGGATAGACTGATTGGGGTCTTCCTCTACGCTTCTGTACGCACTGCACGACGTTTCTGTGGATGCATATTATCATTTAGAGTTAACGTGGTGCTAAAACGTTCCATAGTTAATCGAATTAATTGCTCTGATGGACGATTATGTTGAACATAAAATGGACGTAGTGCGCGATACGTATTTCGAACAGAACCATGATTTCAAAATAAATTACCATATTTCCTTCTGGTTACATGTACTATTTATTTTATTATTTATATATTTATTTTTTTTTATTTTAAATGTTTACTTTATACATATTTCTTATTGATTTATAACAAGTCCATGGCGCTGAGGTATTTTCTGTAATTGTAATCTGATATTTAAATATTTTTTCTCTTTTTAATGTTCTGAGTTCATTATTAAACCATTTATTACTATAGTTTTCTTTTATTTTCTTATTTACAGTAAATTTTTGTATTGTGTTTTCTAAACACGTATCATAATGGTGGAAAAACCCTCAGATTCTGAGGAATTTTTCCTATAGAAAAACCCTCAGATTCTGAGGAATTTTTCCTATAGAAAAACCCTCAGATTCTGAGGACTTTCTATAGAAAAACCCTCAGGTTCTGAGGACTTTTTCCTATAGAAAAACCCTCAGATTCTGAAGACTTTTTCCTATAAAAAAACCCTCAGATTCTGAGGACTTTTTCCTATAGAACCTCAGAATCTGAGGACTTTTTCCTATAGAAAAACCCTCAGATTCTAAGGACTTTTCTATAGAAAAACCCTCAGAATCTGATTACTTTTTTCTATAGAAAAACACTCAGATTTTGAGGACTTTTTCCTATAGAAAAACCCACAGGTTCTTAGGACTTTTTCATATAGAAAAACCCTCAGATTCTGAGGACTTTTTCCTATAAAAAAACCCTCAGATTCTGAGGACTTTTTCCTATAGAAAAACCCTCAGATTCTGAGGACTTTTTCCTACAGAAAAACCCTCAGATTCTGAGGACTTTTTCCTAAAGAAAAACCCTCAGATTCTGAATACTTTTTCTTATAGAAAAACCCTCAGATTCTGATTACTTTTTTCTATAAAAAACACTCAGATTCTGAGGACTTTTTCCTATAGAAAAACCCTCAGATTCTGAGCACTTTTTCCTATAGAAAAACCCTCAGATTCTGAGGACTTTTTCCTATAGAAAAACCCTCAGATTCTGGGGACTTTTCCTATAGAAAAACCCTCAGATTCTGAGGACTTTTTCCTATAGAAAAACCCTCAGATTCTGAGGACTTTTTCCTATAGAAAAACCCTCAGATTCTGAGGACTTTTTCCTATAGAAAACCCTCAGATTCTGAGGACTTTTTCCTATAGAAAAAACCCTCAGATTCTGAGGACTTTTTCCTATAGAAAAACCCTCATATTCTGAGGACTTTTTCCTATAGAAAAACCCTCAGATTCTGAGGACTTTTTCTATAGAAAAACCCTCAGATTCTGAGGACTTATTTCCTATAGAAAAAACCCTCAGATTCTGAGGACTTTTTCCTATAGAAAAAACCCTCAGATTCTGAGGACTTTTTCCTATAGAAAAACCCTCAGATTCTGAGGACTTTTTCCTATAGAAAAACCTCAGATTCTGAGGACTTTTCCTATAGAAAAACCTCAGATTCTGAGGACTTTTTCCTATAGAAAAACCCTCAGATTCTGAGGACTTTTTCCTATAGAAAAAACCCTCAGATTCTGAGGACTTTTTCCTATAGAAAAACCCTCAGATTCTGAGGACTTTTTCCTATAGAAAAACCCTCAGATTCTGAGGACTTTTTCCTATAGAAAAACCCTCAGATTCTGAGGACTTTTTTCTATAGAAAAACCCTCAGATTCTGAGGACTTTTTCCTATAGAAAAACCCTCAGATTCTGAGGACTTTTTCCTATAGAAAAACCCTCAGATTCTGAGGACTTTTTCCTATAGAAAAACCCTCAGATTCTGAGGACTTTTTCTATAGAAAAACCCTCAGATTCTGAGACCTTTTTTCCTATAGAAAAACCCTCAGATTCTGAAGACTTTTTCCTATAGAAAAACCCTCAGATTCTGAGGACTTTTTCCTATAGAAACCTCAGAATCTGAGGACTTTTTCCTATAGAAAAAACCCTCAGATTCTGAAGGACTTTTTTCTATAGAAAAACCCTCAGGATCTGAGTACTTTTCTATAGAAAAACACTCAGATTTCTGAGGACTTTTTCCTATAGAAAAACCCATCAGATTCTGAGGACTTTTTCATATAGAAAAACCCTCAGATTCTGAGGACTTTTTCCTATAAAAAAACCCTCAGATTCTGAGGACTTTTTCCTATAGAAAAACCCTCAGATTCTGAGGACTTTTTCCTACAGAAAAACCCTCAGATTCTGAGGACTTTTTCCTAAAGAAAAACCCTCAGATTCTGAATACTTTTTCTTATAGAAAAACCCTCAGATTCTGATTACTTTTTTTCTATAAAAAACACTCAGATTATGAGGACTTTTTCCTATAGAAAACCCTCAGATTCTGAGCACTTTTTCCTATAGAAAAACCCTCAGATTCTGAGGACTTTTTCCTATAGAAAAACCCTCAGATTCTGGGGACTTTTCCTATAGAAAAACCCTCAGATTCTGAGGACTTTTTCCTATAGAAAAACCCTCAGATTCTGAGGACTTTTTCCTATAGAAAAACCCTCAGATTCTGAGGACTTTTTCCTATAGAAAAACCCTCAGATTCCCTCAGATTCTGAGGACTTTTCCTATAGAAAAACCCTCAGATTCTGAGGACTTTTTCCTATAGAAAAACCCTCAGATTCTGAGGACTTTTTCCTATAGAAAAAACCTCAGATTCTGAGGACTTTTTCCTATAGAAAAACCCTCAGATTCTGAGGACTTTTTCCTATAGAAAAACCCTCAGATTCTGAGGACTTTTTCCTATAGAAAAACCCTCAGATTCTGAGGACTTTTTCCTATAGAAAACCCTCAGATTCTGAGGACTTTTTCCTATAGAAAAAACCCTCAGATTCTGAGGACTTTTTCCTATAGAAAAACCCTCAGATTCTGAGGACTTTCTATAGAAAAACCTCAGTTCTGAGGACTTTTTCCTATAGAAAAACCCTCAGATTCTGAGACTTTTCCTATAAAAAACCCTCAGATTCTGAGGACTTTTTCCTAAGAAACCTCAGATTCTGAGGACTTTTTCCTATAGAAAAACCCTCAGATTCTGAGGACTTTTTC